>VDFB02345500.1:0-71684 GCA_007258455.2 Sequoia sempervirens
GATTCCCCATCAAGTCAAAGGTGCAAGCCACTTTAGCATTCTCTAACTCCCAAACTTTATGCTTGACCCAAGAAAAGGTGAATCTCAATACAGGAGCCATCAGGTCCTCCAATTCTATCACTTCGGGCTCACTCCAATCAATGTCCGCAACTGACCTATCTTTTATGGGCTCGTAGACATGGTCCTGAACCAAATTTCCATCATCATCAAGCTGATCTAGAATCAGCTTAACATTGTATTGTCTAATGGCTTCTACAGGCAGCCGAGAATACCTCTTCTTCCTTGCATCAAGGTCATCCTTGATATTGACCCAGTAGTCTTCTAAGTCCTCTTTATGCCTATATTCCCAGGTCGCCCTCTTTTGGGCCTCTCCTGTGATATCAAAGTTTATTCTCTTCGAATGGAAAGAGAATCCATAAGCTGCCAACTCCTCACCTGCAGTGTGAGCCGATTGAATAGATGGGCACACTTCCCCTACACCAATCCCAAGAGGGAAGTCTCCTCTGAATCCTGTCTTGTGCTTTTCCTTCTTCACAACTGCATCAAACTCGCAAATCTGGCGCACAACCTCCAACAGCACAATATGGTCAGTGGGATACCGAGGCAACCTGTAAGGGGCAACTGGACATCCATCAATCCGGAGGTAGGTGAATGTAGGGAACTGGATAAACCATGCTCCGTAGTTCTTGATTAGTCCCCTAGCTCCATCGGATAATCTGATATGTTCTGCATTTTGAAGTGTCCGGGTAATGTGCATTGTGAATGCATCATTTGTCCTCCTGTAATCCTTATGTCCCAAATGCAGCTCTGGATAAACCTCATAGATTATGCTCTGCCCAATGGTTCCCCTCGGAGTCAAGCCTTTGTATGGGTAGGAAAAGGCCAGCACATACACAATGTAAGAAGACATATTAAACTTCTTTGCTTCCAGGACATTTCTCAGTTGTTTGTCAATCTCTGCACTAATGAGTCCTGCCCAGTGATAGTTTGTCCCCTGGATCATCTTGGTGATCACATGGACCATCCAATTCTCCAATACCCCTGCAGTTCTCAGTCCAGCCACCCGGCTCAACAGTGTGATGGCATCATACACGTCCGACCTGAATTTCACCCTGTGCAGCTATTTGGGCAACTTGGAGTGGTGAGATTTTGGCTTCTCCAGCCATGAATTGATGATCTGCTGAGCCTTGGTTGGCTCATTCTCGTAATAGGTCCTGGCAGTGTCAATGTTCAAAGCACAGACTAAAGGAAGATCAGGCATGCTGAAAGTTCATGCAATGGAAGCCGGACTGAAGTTTGCCAAGACTCGTCCCTCAGTACTGACCACCATCTGGGTATCAAACGCATACTGTCTTGCACATTCCAAAATTAACTCATAGCATTGAACCGCCGGAGGGAACCCTGCCACATGCACTAATCCAGAATTCATCATTCCTTGTCTCAAAGCTGACTGTTCCTTCTCAGCCGCTCTCTGCTTGAACTCCTCATAGCGCCAGGCACCAACATTCGTGTCAGATACCTCGGCCCACACGGAGGACACCCTGCTTTCTGGGAGCTGATTCTTCATATCCAGTCTCAACCGCTCTATCTCAGAAATCGAAGATGCCCCTGCACCGCCTTTGGACTTCCCAGTAGTAGCTTTGCTTGATTCGGCCTACACATCCAAAAATCGTCATTAGAATCCAATTATTATTCATATTCCAATTCAAAAGGTTAGCACAAATCATGTAAATCCATCAAAATCCATTGCTAACTACTAATCCATCGAGATCCGGAGAAATCAGACAGTCCGGGAAAATCACGCAATCCGGGAAAATACTGTCGGGGCAGAATTTTGGAGAAATCCGACCCAGACGGATTCTTGCTGCCAAAGCATCATTAATCATATAGATCATTAGTGTAAATGGAAAAATCAAAGGATAATCGTTAAATTCACTCATTAGCAACAAGAAATAATCATTAGACAATCATTCCACCAATCCTATCATCAAAATATCGCAAAGCACACAACCAGACAGGAAATCCGGAAAAATCCGGATGGAATGGATTTTCGCGGACAACTCAAAATGCACCGAAAATAACCCCCAACCCGCGGAATAAACCCAAACCGGGAAAATTCGGAAGTGAGGAAATTCCGCGACTACCTCGAAACCCAAAAAATGATGGATGCGAATCAAAACTCGAATGATCACAGGATCCTCCCGACCCGAGCTCAAATGATCCCAAAAACCAACGATAAGCAACAAGACCCATGGCGCAAAGGATTTAGACCCCTCGAAAGCACGCAAAGGATGAATCTCCACATCAAAATAAAGATGCCCTAATCTGAATGGCCAAACCACCCGCCATTAAAACCAGAACAAGCTTTAAGGTTTAAAGATTATAGCTAAGGATTTACCTAAAGCCGCCAACATGGTACGGGGCAAGGGCCGCTCAAGCACAATAAAATCTTCGTTTTGGGCTGAACACCAAAGGAAACCCTAGTTTGTCACACTGACAAATTTCATGCCCAGAATAAGCAAGCAATTCGACCCAGAATCCCACCTAAAGTATATCATCTCACAGACAAATGGAGTTCACAAGGCACGGAAAATGGGGGTTCCATAACAAAACGGATCAGGCCACGACTCTATAAATACGAAATCAAAATCAAATGAAGGGCCGACCCAAATCCAATGATACCCAAGGCAAGAAACCCTCAATCACCATGCAAGCAAACGGAAGGGCAATGAATACATACCATGGATCAAAGCGAACGGAATTCGAGCTCAAAAAATCAACCACGCAGCAAACACGTCCAAGCAATAGAAATACTAGCACCAACACTCAAGCAATCCTCGCGCAAACAACCCAAGATCAATTCTCAAAGCTTCAAATAAAAATTCTAAATCGCCAGAGCAAATCAAGTGAATAGGTGAACTCAGAATGATGCTCAAAATGCCCTAAATTCGACCTTATACCCACCTGAGCAAAGGTACCTCAGCCATTAATGTGCGACAAGACATTTCTGACAAGTCTGGAAACCCGAGCCCCAAGTGGAATTTCGGAAAATCCCAAAATGCGCGGAAACACGGATTCTGCGGAAATGCAAAAACCGGGGAAATCAGGAAGATCGGGATTTTGGCAGAATCCGGGAAAATCTGACAGGGCCAGAAAATCCCGAAGTCAGGCAGAAACCCGAAATCGGAGAATCCAGCCAGAAACAGACAAGGAACCAGAGCCCAGAAAAATCCGCCAGCGATGGAAAATCCCGGATCCAGGTGAAAACCCGGACCTGGCAAAAAACCTAATTTCATTCAATTCCAACCTCAAGGGAGGGTCCAAGCGGGCAAGACCAACATGTCAAGACCCTAGAATGATAAATCTGAAAGAACCAAAGGTCAAGACACCAAAGGGTCCCCAAAAGATGGGTGCAAAACTCACAACAAGACTTTGATAGTAATTTGTATTTCAAGAATGATGATAAAGATTTAATTGTGGAAGTTTTTGTTGATGATATCATATTTGGAGGAGATGATAGCTTGTGCATGAAGTTTGCTAATAAGATGCAGAATGAATTTGAGATGTCAATGACTGGAGAGATGAAATTCTTCTTGGATTTGCAAATTACTCAGTTACATAAAGGGATTTTTATATCTCAGTCCAAGTATGTGAAGGAATTGCTAAATAAATTTGGTATGGAAGCCTCAAAGCTTGTTGGTACACCCATGGTGACCAGATGCAAGCTGACAACTAATGATGATTCTCTGAAGGAAAATCAAACAAGATATAGATCAATGATTGGTGGATTGCTTTATTTGACTCAAACTAGGCCTGATATCATGAATGTTGTGTGTATTGTTGCTATATTTCAAGCTGATCCTAAAGAATATCATGTGACTGCTATAAAGAGAATTTTTAGATACTTGAAAGGGGCAATTGATTTTGGTCTATGGTATCCTAAAGATGATCTTACTTTGAGTGCCCTTACTAATGTTGATTGGGTAGGAGATGTGAATGATAGGAAAAGTACTAGTGGTGGAGCATTTTTATTGGGAAAGAAGTTGATTTCATGGTTGAGTAAGAAGCAAAATACTATTTCTCTATCTACTATAGAGGCAGAATACATTATTGCTTCTAATAATTGTATTCAAGTACCATGGATGAAACAGATGTTGAAGGATATCAGATTTTTGTATGATGAGCCTATTGTTATATTCTATGATAATTCAAGTGCTATTAACATTTCTAAGAATCTGGTGCTACATTCAAAGACCAAGCATATATCTATCAAATTTCACTTTTTGAGAGATAAGGTAAGTGAAAAGGTAGTCAGATTGGAGTATGTTCCTACTAAGGAGTAGATTGCAGATATCTTTACAAATCCATTTCCTAAGGATAATTTTGAGTATCTCAGAAGGAAGTTAGGGGTGATTACCCCTCCTAATAAAAACTAAGAATGCATTTCTTTGCATCAATCCGTGCATTTCATGATCATATTTTGATTTGGATTTATGTTGTGGTGGCTGCTACTTAGGGGGAGTAGTCAGATGTTCAGATGTTTAGAAGTTCAGATATGTGATTTAGAGCTTGTATTGAAGAGATATTTGTCATTGATGTCAAAGGAGAAGAAGAGTAATGTGAAAAACAAACTGCTAACTATTTGGGCAAGAAGAGCATTGTGGGGAGAAGATCATGTGAGGAAAGAAAATTCAAAACTTAAAGGAAGAGTAAGTGTAGTTGTATTGATGGTATTTTTCACATCATGTGTTTCCATCAATGCCAAAGGGGGAGATTGTTGGATGTTGTAGTTGTGTTTCTAATATGTGGTTTTCATTGATGTCAACACTATTATGATTGTTGCAATAGAAGTTATATATGTCGAGGATATTGAGAAATTGAAATAAGAAGTGCTATAGGTTGTTAGTGGTGAAGTGGAGTTTTTTTTTTTATGTGTTTAGTACATTGCTATTCTGAGGTTGTGGACTAAAGGGTTTCTTGTTGAGTATGTGTAGTTTATCCACGTTAAGTTTCAAAGATCTGCATGAAGAGTTGATCGAGTTATAGTGATTTTCATTCTGACAATTTTTCTGTCACTTCAGTTAGTGTTCCTAATTGAATATTTTGTTACTTCAATAAGTTCAGTTGTTGTGGATGCTTCTCTAGTGTTTCATGATGCTTTTGGATGTTTCTAGTTCAATTTCTATCTTTTTGGCATGTCCACATTGATCGTTGTGCTCGTGCTCCGAGATTTTCTCTTGCATTTTCATGTTTTTCATGTTCTTGGCCAACAAGGTGTTGAAGTGTGTTGTAGATCTTTGAGGAGAAATTAATTGAAGTATTTTCATATTAGAGATGTTTTTTTTCTTCACTATGTTATGGCTGACCTTGGTTGATTCACATGAATAATCTTTATTTGTTTTGGGCTGACTGTTTGGAATTATTTTATTATCTTTTTGTGGACGACTTATAGTGATGTAATTTCTTGTTGTGGATATATAAGAGCGATTGTTTGAAGTGTGAAAGAGGTGTAAATGAGAAGTGTATGATTCTTGTGTGCAAATAAATTTCAAATCATTTGAAGGTAGAGCAAAGAGTGAAGAAGTGTGAAGAAGTGTTCATGTGCTTAACTAGAACTGTAACCAGGAATTACCAGATGTTATTTTCTTAGTTCAAATCTTGATGGTTTTAATCCAAATATTTTTGTAAGACAGTGTTTCTTCCTTGGGCAGTAAGCCTTGTTGTATTTGAACAGTGAGCTCTAGGAAGTGTGCCTAAATGCATGTGCATTCCCCATTCATATTTCCTTATACTTTTAGTAGGGTATAATCTTCTAGATTGACCTCCACCATGGTTTTTCCCCTAATAGGGTTTCCATGTAAAAATCTTGGTGTTATGTGTGCTTCTGATGTGTTGTTCATTTATGCTTTCATGATTAATGATCATATCTAAAATTAAGGTTAATAAGTTGAATAATTTTATGATTCAGTGACAACTAATTCATCCCTCTCCTCTCAGTTGTCTGCCCTTGAGTTTCCAACACAAGATGGCTTAAATTGTCTTGGGTCATATCGCTTAGGGTCCTACAATGTGATGACACCATTTTGAAGGAGCTTCTTAAGGACATCTTTGATGGGTTCACCGAAGGCAGTGTATGTATGTCTCTTTGGAAATTGCCTAGTTTGGCATGACTACCCTTGATTTTAATTTTTTTGACTATTTTGATTGTTTTGATTATTTTGGATAGCATTTGTAGTAGGTGTCGGTGTGATCAATGGTGTATTTTTTTGTTGAGCTCCTTTGAGAGTGAGTATAGTACTTGTTGTGTTTACCACCATAGCATCAACAATGCCATCATTAATGATGTGTTTATTCTTGACCAAGTATTTATTTTTGTTAGTTGATGGGTTTTTGTTCATGTTCTTGTTGCCATATTTAAGTTCTGCTTTAGCAATAAGGGTATTTTTGAGTTGAACTCCCTTTTCGACTAAATTTGTGAATGTGGTACAACAATGAACTTGCAATTCATATTTCAATGGGCCTAGGAGGTTTTGGACAAACATGTCAACTTTTTCTTTCTCTGGTATCTCAATATGGCAACAACGTGCTAAACTTCTCCAACTTTGGAAGAATGGAATAAAGGTCTTACCAGTCTCCTCTTGAGTAAGTGTGCATAAATGGGTAATGGAGACGTTAGTGTCAATGTTATAGGAGTAATTTCATACAAATCTTTCTGCAAGTTCCTCCCATGATTTTATTCCCTTAGGCAAAGTGGCAAACCATTCAAGTGCGGGACCTACAAGACTCCTAGGGAATATTCTCATCAAATAAGTATGTTCATAGGCGATGTCTACACAATTGGTTGTAAATTCTTGAATGTGTTCAAGGGGGTTTGTCTTGCCTTTGTACTTAGTGAAGTTTGGAACCACATAGCCGAGAGGGAATTGTGGCATATGCAAACTTGTGTCAAAAGGGTATGGACATAGGTCATATGATTTTTGAGTCTTTTTCTATTGCATTTGCATGTTCTCCATATATTTTTGTAAGGTTGCAATTTGAGCTGTGAGTGCATCAATTATGGGGTTGTTCACAGTGTCACACATGCTAGTGATAGGTATTCCATGAGTCCCCATTTGTTGTGAAGATGTGTTTTGGTTTGGTGTGTATTGGTGTTGTGAAATGTATGATGTGTTCTAGTTTGAACGTTGTTGATATTGCATGTTTTGATTAGGGATGTTTTGATGGGAATGGATGTGTCATGCATATGTGGGGATGTGTCCTCTAGCAATATTAGTCGATATTTGTAGAATGTATTGACCTTGGGTGTTTTGGTGTCCAAATGAAGTCATGTGTTGTACAATCTAATTTCCTTGGCCAAATTGGTATATGTGTCCATGGGGAATGTTGGTTTTTTTCCTTTGGGGGATATTGGTATTGGTATTGAGTTGTGATGAAGTGTTGACATTAGGTTGGAGTCTTGGAATGGAAATCCATCATTTATTTCTCCCAAATGGGTTGAATGAATTTGTTCCCATGGCATTATTTGAAGACCCAATTAAAGGATTTGAAGATGTTGTTCCCATGGCACTAGATGAAGCTCCAAATAAGAGGTTTGAAGAACTTTCCCCCATTCTTGAGGGCCCAAAGGTAGCTCCAATTGACTATGAGGACATTGTTGAAATTTGAGGCATTGATTGTGACATGGTTGATGTTCCTCCAATGGATGTTGCATTGATTGTGTTGGAAGCATTTTGATTGGAAGTTCCATTAGAGGTAGCATTGATGGTGTTTGTGGAACTTTGTGTGTTGGAACCAATGAAGGTATGTATGAATTCTTTTGAGATTGAATAGTGTTGGAGGTATTGTTCATATTGTTGTTTGCATCACGATTAGGAGAGACTTCCTTTAAAGTGTTAATGTCAAACCCACATGGTAATTTAGCTCCTTGGTGTAAAAGTATGGATAAATATCTATCTAAATATTGCAAGACCAATTCTTCCACAAAGGATGTCGCTTCGGGATTTTGTGCTACAGCTTCTATGTCTTCCTCAAATGTGTTTCTATGTTCATCTCTATGTATGAATGGTTCAAAGGGGTTGCGCGAGGAAGATGACATGTTCATGTCACTGAAAGGATTGATATAAGATGTCTCTTTGTTCATGTCTTTGGAAAAGTTATAGGGGTTGGTTTCTTGTCCAAAATAATCCATTTGTCTTCTTTTTCTTTAGAGCCTAGTCTCAACCATATAAGGATTTGCTTAAATGAGGAAGATGAAAACAAAAATTAAGTCTATGAATGGGAATATTATATTACACTATTTTTTTGGATTTTTTTTTTGAATAAGGGATGCAAATGCAAACTAAATTTTTTTGGTTTTTTGGCAATAAGTAATGCAATATGATAATGTTATCTAAAGAAAATGACAAATGCAAAAGGACAATGAAGAATAGGATGACAGGTATGACACTTTTTTTTTTTTTGGGGGGGGGGGGAATTTTTAGGAATAAGGTATGCAAAATGAGAACTAAGATGACTTGAATGTTCTAAGGTATGCAAATGCAAACGTAATTTTGATGGAATTTAGAAAAGGTTTACTCAACCACCCAAAGCTTGATCTATGTCTCAATTTGGACCATCAAAGGACTTGCTAGTGTGACTAAATGACAAGATGACAAAGTGAGGTTTCCTAACTAGACTCTTGAGTTGGAAAGGTCTCACAAAAGGACAATGACTAAAGGAAATAATTTTGACTTAAGTCCAATGATAACCTACTCTTGAAGGAAAGGATTTTGCAAAGTGTGGTAAGTCTTTCCTATTCCAAAGTCTGCAATAAGATGAGGACCTAAAGACTAGTTTATGGCTGAAAATGATGATGATGGATTTCTAATAGTGCAACTAAAATTTTGCAATGATGGACTTATGAGAGAATGCAAGCTAAAAAATGCAAAGAATGAAGGACTTGAGCAATTCCTTGTCTATTTTTCAATAGATGTTGCTAGAAAAATATGTTTGACAATAGTTTAAAAATGTTTGGACTCAAGTTTTGGATTGTGACAGTGTTTTTCTTAGTGACAAGAAATTGCATCATTTGAAGTCACAGATGCATTGCAAGATCTCAAATGCATCTCAAGTTCAGTGGGTGCATCATTTCAGGTTACAAATCTGGTTCAAGAAAGTAATTGCATCATTCAAAAAGTCAAATGTGGTTCAGGATGCATTGCAGAGGGCAACAAATGTGTTTTAGCAGAGTGATTGCAGCATAGAAAGTCTCAAATGTGATTTAGCAAAGCCAATGCATTGCATAGAATAGCAAATGCATTGTAGTCTGAATGAAGGTCTAGTTTTTTTGTAAGTTTGGAAAGATTTCAAAATTGTTTGAGTTTGAATGATTGTTTCCAGCTCTGTGAAAGGTGTTTATTTGTTCTAAGTCTCAAAAAACACTTGGAAAACACAATATTTTGTCTTTGAATGATGAAACATGCACAATGAAGACAAGAACAATCCTAGGTTAGGCAAGGACTATATTTGCTAGATTCCACACAGGTTTCCCCAGCTACACTTATTCTTAGCAGGTGATCTAGAAGCTTGGCCACATTGGATCCCCCTTACATTGCACTCACTTCTCAACCAAGCTTCAAGCCTCCATAAATCTCCCATGGAAAACTTTTCACCTCTACTAAGAACTGTAAGAATGTTGATGCCTTGGTAACAAACATTGATGTGCTAGAAAATAGATGGTTTTTTGGCAACTACACAAAGGTTTTTAGTTTGAGACTCTTGTTTGAGTGGCCACACATGGGGGAAGATTAGCTCTAATAAGGAGGAATTCCAAGTTGAAGAGGTTACACTCAACAGGTTTTTGGGGAATTCACTTATCCGTGTGACACATCCACACTCGTAATCCTAAGTTTTCCATTATGATTCACATTTGTATACCGATCGGGAGTATCTCGGCTAAAGAGCTCCATTGTTGGTTTGAGTCACCTTAGGGTGAGTAATTTTTCCCACCAAGGATGACCCAATTCCTAGAGTCAATAATAGTTTCTCTTGCACCCAATATCACACAAGTGTGCAAGGGGAGAGGATACTTCTATTATTGAATCGAGTTTACACAAATTGGAGACACTTGTAAATTTTAGTTACCAAAATTATAATGTGAGGAAGACACTTAAAAAACCTTGTTCATTTTAAACTTTTAACTTGATGTGAGAAATACAAGGTTCATTTTAAGCCCATGACATGAAAATGCATGTTCATTTTAACCATATGGGTTTCAATGCAAAATTGTGTTCATTTTAAGCCCATGAGTGTGCATGCATGTTCATTTTAACCATATGAATGTGGATGTAAGTTGTTGTTTGTTGATTGTTTGCTTAAGGAATTGAAAATGTGATAAGAAAATGAACAAAAAACAAAGTTAGACTCCTTGCCACATGCTAGAAATAGAATATTAGTAACCCAAAAACCCCTAAGCTACTAAATGAAAAAGAAAAATATGGAAAAATTTTGCAAAATCCAAAAATAAATTTCACCAAGCGATTGCATCATTCTGCAAGTCAAATGCATTGTAGGGTAGAATTTTGAAATTGCTAGGAAGATGTGTTGTTCTACACAACGAATGTGTCTTAGTGTTGAAGGCTGAAATCTGTAGACAAATGTGTCGACCTGCAATTCAAATGTGTCACGATAGAAAAAATGTGTCATTTTGCAAGTTGGATGCATTGCAAAAGAACGTATGTGTTGTTTGGAAAGGCGAATGTTTCGTGGTACTACAAATGTGTGTCAGGAAATAGCAAATGTACGCATCGTACCTATACTTGCAAAAATAAAAAGTCATATAAAAATATGTGAAAAGTGTGATTTTCACGTCAGGTTCACCAATGTAGCTTAGGGAAAAACCTAGGTTAGCAAATTAAAGCTTAAAATAAGATAATCCAAAGCAAAACAATGAAGCACAAAGGAGTAAAAACATGAAAACAAGGAAAGAGTTTACCAAATTTCTTCAACCTCCATGATTGACCTCCATTGCACCTTCTCTATTTGTTGTAATAATGTGTTTTCCCTCAGATTTGTGATGAGAAACCTATGATAATGTCAATGTCCTAAGCAAATGTTGAAGGATTCTATCAAAATGCAACACAATGCAACTAAGCAACTATGAGGCAAGCCTAAAGAATGAAAATTCCAAGATTTCAAGATGCCAAAAGATGAAGATTGCCTAAGGTGTAAGTTGCATAAGATGTCCAAATGAGACCAAAATTTCCATTTTATATAAAAGTCAATTTTGGAAGAATGGCCTAAATTGAAGATTGACAAATGCCCTAAGATAAATGTTTAAAATTTAATGTGACAACCCACAATTAGGGTTAAGGAAACATTAGGGTAAAATTTCAAATGAATGGTCAAGATTTGATTAAATTAAAAAATCAGATCAAGGGACAAGATTGTATGTGACAAGGAGATAAGAATGGCACAGAGAAAGAAAGAGCTGGAAAATCAAATAATATTAGAAATTATTTAATTTATGGAGGAAAGTTATCATTTTGAATTAAAAATTAATTTAATTCAAAAGGTGGGGTCATGCGATAGTAAATAATTAATTTGAATTATTTACTAAGAGAGAGAAAATTAGAAAGTGGGGCAATTTTAAATAATTGATTTTATTTAAAATTAGGAGAATGCCAAGGTGGACAGTAATTAAATAAGTTAAAGAACTTATTTAATTATAGGAAGAAATTTAGAAATTAATGATGCATTTAAATAAATAAAATAAATTTATTTATTTAAATGATCAAGAGGAATAAAAGACATCAATTAATTAAATAATTATGAATTATTTAATTAATAGTTGAAACTGGACCATAGGACATAATTAAATATTTTAATTATGTTAGGAAGAAACATGGAGAAAATAGAACTTGTAGGCCTAGGTCATTTTTACCTGTCTACACCAACATATTAGGGTAGAGCTTTGAACATGACCTTGTGGAAGGTGTGAGTCTAACCATGAGGCAATACTTGACATAATAAAGAGTATAGTAGACCTGGATGGTTCATTGGATTAATTTGTAAGCATGAACTTTGATTTTGTAAATTCATGTTATTGATATTAATTTATTGGTTCTTATTAATTTGTAAGTATGCACATTAATGTGTATTAAAATTTCTAAGTTGCACATTGATTAGTTGATAGTTAGACCTTTCTAGCTTGAACACCTTACATGAAAACTTCTAGCACTTTGGTCAAGGGATATCCATTTCTTCAACTAGTATGGTTCTTGTCGTATTTATTTAACTATAAATTTAGCTTCATTCCTTCCTCTATTTTCTTGTAACCCTATCCCTTAACCTCATTTCTTTGAGGCATTTTTTCAAATAGCTCACTACCTTGTCAATGCAAGGTAGTGAGTTTTGAAAATATGCCTCAAAGAAATGAGATTAAGGGATAGGGTTACAAGAAAATAGAGGAAGGAATGAAGCTAAATTTATAGTTAATTAAATACGACAAGAACCACACTAGTTGAAGAAATGGATAACCCTTGACCAAAGTGCTAGAAGTCTTCATGTAAGGTGTTCAAGCTAGAAAGGTCTAACTATCAACTAATCAATGTGCAACTTTGAAATTTTAATACACATTAATGTGCATACTTACGAATTAATAAGAACCAATACATTAATATCAATAACATGAATTTACAAAATCAAAGTGCATACTTACAAATTAATCCAATGAACCATCCAGGTCTACTCTACTCTTTATTATGTCAAGTATTGCCTCATGGTTAGACTCACACACCTTCTACAAGGTCATGTTCAAAGTTATACCCTGATATGTTGGTGTAGACACATAAAAATGACCTAGGCTTGCAAATTCTATTTTCTCCATATTTCTTCCTAACATAATTAAAATATATAATTATGTCTTATGGTCCAATTTCAACTATTAATTAAATAATTCATAATTATTTAACTAATTCATGTCTTTTATTCCTCTTGATTATTTAAATAAATGAATTTATTTTATTTATTTAAATATGTCATTAATTTCTAAATGTCTTCCTATAATTAAATAAGTTCTTTAACTTATTTAATTATTGTCCACCTTGGCATTCTTCTAATTTTAAATAAAATCAATTATTTAAAATTGTCCCACTTTCTAATTTTCTCTCTCTTAGTAAATAATTCAAATTAAATAAAGGTAGTGAGTTGTTTGAAAATATGCCTCAAAGAAATGGGGTCTCTTGGTGATGTACATCACCAGGAGACCTCATTTCTTTGAGGCTTTTTTTTAAACAACTCACTACCTTCTATTCAATATTTCAAACAATATTCATTCTAACCCCACTTATAGATAGGCAAATTTTATATTAATTCATTAGTTTTAGTTTATTATTTGACTCAATTGAAGTTGGTCCAATTGATTAAGTAGTAAATTTTCAATAATTGATTTTTTATTCATCACCTCATTCTATCATTCATCCTAATGATTTTGGCATACCTTTGTGAGAATGAATATTTACACTCAATGATTAACCACTAGCAATACATCCTTTAAAAATTTAGTTTGATTGTTCTCTTAAAAATGTAAGTTAGTGCCCTTTCCTCTTACATTTTATACCATTTTAATTAACATCCTAAATTTAGTAGTGTATAAATACATTGTTTTACATTATAAATCTAAACTCTAACTTTGACTATATTGTTCTCATAATGTCCTTTTATTGGTTTTCATACAAGGAAGCAATGACAAGGTAGTGACATGTTTGAAAAAATGCCTCAAAGAAATGGGGTCTCTTGGTGATGTACACCAGGAGACCCCATTTCTTTTAGGCATTTTTTCAAACAACTCACTACCTTGTCATTGCTACCGCATTGACTAGCTCACTACACTGTCAATGTGGACACATTGACAAGGTAGTGACCACGAGGACATATCTCATTGAGGCATTTTTTCAAATAGTTCACGTTCCTTTTTTATGCATCCACATTTCACATGTGTCTACTAGGGAAATTGTAACCATAACACTCATGAAAATTCCCCTTTTATGTTTTGATAGATTTCATACCCCATTCCAAGGCGCCCTTGCTGTAATGGCAAAAATCCTAAAACATGTGCTTTTGGCCAAACTATGGATGCATGGAGAAAATATATCAAAGCATAATAGTAAGTAAAAGCATAAACAAGGTATTGAGTTGTTTGAAAAAATGCCTAAAAGAAATGGAGTCTCCTAGTGGTGTACATCACCAAGAGACCCCATTTCTTTAAGGCATTTTTTCGAACAACTCACTACCTTGTTTATGCTACTGAATTGACAAGCTAGTGAGCTCACTCTCTTTTCAATGTGGTAGAAATGAAAAGGTAGTGAGCTATTTGAAAAAATGCCTCAAAGAAATGGGGTATATTGGTGATGTACATCTCCAAGAAACATCATTTATTTGATGTACATCACCAAGAGACCCCATTTCTTTGAGGTATTTTTCAAAACAACCCCCCATTTCTTTGAGGCATTTTTTCAAACAACTCACTACCCTTTTATTGCTACTGCATTGACAAGATCACTACATTGTATATGCAGTAGCATTGACAAGGTAGTAAGTTGTTTAAAAATTTCCTCAAAGAAATATGGTCTCATGGTGATGCACATCACCATGAGATCACATTTCTTTGTCATTTTTTCAAACAGCTCACTACTTTGTCAATGTGGTAGCATTGGCAAGGTAGTGAGCTCACTACCTTGTGAATGTGGATGCATTGGGAAGGTAGTGATTATTGTAAGAAAAAATGCCTCAAAGAAATGGATTTTCATGGTGATGTACATCACCAGGAGACCCCATTTCTTTGAGGCATTTTTTCAAACAGCTCACTACCTTCTCATTGCTAACACATTGACAAGCTTACTACATTTTCAATGAGCAATGACAAGGTAGTGAGCTATTTGAAAAACATCCTCAAATAAATGTGGTCTCATGGTGATGCACATCACCATGAGACCCTATTTCTTTGAAGCATTTTTTTCAAATAGCTAACTACCCTGTCAATGTGGTAGCATTGGCAAGGTAGTGATCTCACTACCTTGTCAATGTGGTAGCATTGGCAAGGTAGTGATCTCACTACCTTGTCAATGTGGTAGCATTGGCAAGACAGTGAGCTCACTACCTTGTCAATGCATCCACATTGACCATGAGGACATATCTCATAGAGGCATTTTGTCAAATAGTTTGTGTGCCTTGTCTATGCATCCAAATTTTGCATGTGTCTACTAAGGAAATTACAACCATAACACTCATGAAAATCCCCCCTTTTATGTTTTGATAGATTTCATACCCCATTCCAAGGCTCCCTTGCTACTATGGTGAAAATCCTAAAACACATGCTTTCAACCAAACTATGGATGCATGGAAAAAATATATCAAAGCATAATAGTAAGAAAAAGCATAGACAAGGTATTGAGTTGTTTGAAAAAATGCATCAAAGAAATGAGGTCTCATGGTGATGGACATCACCATGAGACCTCATTTCTTTAAGGCATTTTTTCAAACAACTCATTGCCTTGTCTATGCTACCACATTTTCCATACATTTTCCATTTTGTGCATATCCTGCAATCATTCCAATCTTTATGGGAAGATTGAAAAATAAAAAAATGAAGTCAAAGATTCTTGAACTTAAGACTTTTGTAGAGAAAATACGACTAGAAATAGATGATAAGGAAGAAGAAATGTGAAATGTAAGTACAAAAAAAAGAGAACCAGTGTGGTGGACACCTAAAATTCTGATCTATAAAGGTATCTCAAAGTTTTCTAGAGAACTTGTTAAAAGAAACATTTGAATTTTGTAATCAGAAAGACACTTCCAAAGATGATAACAATAGTTGGAGATCCAAAGGCAATAGTTGGAAGTGTTGAAATTGAAGCAAAAAAATTGAAGACTAAAATTAACCACTTAGAAAAGGAATCAAAATATAAGAAGAAGAATTTATCATAAATGAAAAGGAGGTTAGTCTACTCTTAAAACACTTGAAAAAGAAGTAGACCAAATTGAATGAGATACATGGGTATGTGTAGGATCATCATGGAAAAAATAGGCCCTTAAGTGGCAATAAAATTTAGAAAAATCAGAGTTAGGAAACTTGACATAAAAATTTGAATAAGTTATCTATATTGTTTCAAAAATATGTAAGAATAGAATCTATAGCAAATTTAATGTAGTTTCTAAACCACTAGGTTTTTTTTTTTAAAATCTATTTGGTGAAAATTTGAAATTTCAATGCAGTAGCACTTAAATTTCAGGGAAAAAATAAGGAGGTGTCTGTCTAACCACCCTAACCACAATAAAATGATAATATTTTTTATATTATTTTAGATATAAGTAGAGGAATCATGTCCCAATGTGATGCATTTTTTTTTTGTAATATTTTTCCAAGTAAATAATTAATTATGAATTTTTATTACAAATTTTTAAAAATATAAAAACCGTAATGTCGACCACCTTAACTTGGTCAAAACTTTATGAAATTCATTTTTCAATCCTATAGTATGTGAAGCATAGAATGTGATTCATGTTTTGGATTCAAAAAAATGTGATACCATTTGAAAGCTATAGATGTTTTTCAATCAGCCTATCAATCAGGACTTTAGTCGTAATTCAAATAGAAAATGAATAATAATTATTTATTAAATTAAAAGTAAAGCATAATTTATATTGGTGGAAAGCTAGGAATCTCCTTTAAAAACCATTTTTGTTTCATCAATTTTGGGTAAGAAAAAATACGTTAGCCACATACCCTACACATACCCACATAATGTATTCAACGAAGAGATTCTTCCTACTCTCGAGAAGTTGAGGAAGATGCGTGTGTAGATTCTTCTTTGTTCATCATGTGACAAAACTAAATGTTCCAACACATTTGTATGGGTGGTTTTATGCTAGGAAAGGTCCTCTTTCACACCCAAACATGTTGAAATAGTCTGAGCCACATTATACCAATGAAGTCTCTTAAGAGAGAAAAGTGCAAAATGGTAGCAAACTTTGATAAGAGATTACTCAGAAACTATGGCACTTGGAAACATTTTTTCTAAGGCTACAGGATCATTTAGGGCCCATTTATAATAACCTCTCTTTCTTTTTGATAGCTCCAAGTCATTTTCTCATGGTGAATAGATTTCAGTTGATGGAAAATGAGTCGATTGCATGTAGTGTAAAGTTGGAAAGTGATGTAACTTTCATTTTGTTCATCATACGACCAAACCAACTATCCCAACACATCCATATGGGTCATTTTATGCTAGAAAAGGTCCTCTTTTGCACCCAAACACACTGAACCGGTCTGAGCCACATTGTACTGGCGAAGTCTCTTAAGAGACCAAAGTGCAAAACGGCAGCAAATTTCGATGAGCGATTACTCAAAAACAATTGAACTTGGAAAAATTCCATATGAGGCTATAGGATCACATAGGGCCCCTCTACAATAACCTCTCTTGGTTTTTTATAGCTCCTAGTCGTTTTCCCATGGTGAATATATTTCAGTTGATGGAAAATGGGTTAGTTGCATGTAGTGTAAAGTTGGAAAGTGGTGTAACTTTCATTATGTTCATCATACAACTAAACTGACTATTCCAACATGTTTGTCTGGATTGGTTTATGCTAGGAAAGGTCCTCTTTTTCACCCAAACATGCCGAAACAATTTGAGCCATATTGTACTAGTGAAGTCTCTTAAGAGAGCAAAGTGCAAAAGTGTAGCAAACTTTGACAAGTGATTACTCAAAAACCATGGCACTTGGGAATGTTCCATCTGAGGCTACAAGATCATGTAGGGCCCCTCTATAACAATCTCTCTCAGTTTTTGATAGCTCCAAGTCAATTTCCTATGGTGAATAGATTTCAGTTGATGGAAAATGGGTCAGTTACATGTAGTGTAAAGTTGGAAAGTGGTGTAACTTTCATTTTGTTCATCATACAACCATATTTACTATTCCAACACATTTGTATGGGTAGTTTTATGCTAGGAAAGGTGCTATTTTGCACCCAAACATGAAGAAATAGTCTGATCCACATTGTACTTGTGAAGTCTCTTAAGAGACCAAAGTGCAAAAGAGTAGCAAACTTGGAAGAGTGATTACTTAGAAACCATGGCACTTGGAAACATTATTTATAAGGCTGCAAGGTCATGTAGGGGCCCTCTACAATAACCTCTCTTGGTTTTTGATAACTCACAATCACTTTTCCATGGTGAACAGATTTTAGTTGATGGAAAATAGGTCAGTTACATGTAGTGTAAAGTTGGAAAATGGTGTAACTTTTATTTTGTTCATCATATGATTGAACCGACTATTCCAACACATATGTATGGGTTGGTTTATGCTATTCAAGGTCCTCTTTCCCACCCAAACACACTGAAACAATCTAAGCCACATTGTACTAGTAAAGTCTCTTAAGAGACCAAAGTGCAAAAGGGTAGAATTTTTTTATGAGCGATTACTCGAAGACCATGGCACTTGAAAATATTTTTTCTGAGGCTAGGGGATCATGTAGGGTCCATCTACAATAATCTCTCTCTAGTTTTGATAGCTCCAATTCATTTTCCTGTGGTGAACATATTTTTGTTGATGCAAAATGAGTTAGTTACATGTAGTGTAAAGTTAGAAAATGGTGCAACTTTTGTTATGTTCGTCATACAACCAAACCAACTATTCCAACACATTTGTATGGGTTGGTTTATGCTAGGTAAGGTCCTCTTTTTCACCCAAATATGCCAAAACAGTCTGAGCCTCATTGTACCTGCGAAGTCTCTTAAGAGACCAAAATGCAAAAGGGCAGCAAACTTCAACGAATGATTACTTGGAAACCGTGGCACTTGGAAATATTTTTTTTGAGGCTACAAGATCATGTAGGGACCCTCTACAATAACCTCTCTTGGTTTTTAACAGCTCCAAGTCATTTTCGTATGGTGAACAAATTTCAGTTGATGGAAAATAGGTCAGTTACATGTAATGTAAAGTTGCAAGATAGGCTACTTTATTTTTTGTTCTTTGTGGGGCCAAACAATTAGCACCAACATGTCTAGTTGGCACATCTACACTAGGAATTTATTGTGCTTCATTAGAAAGGTTTGTAGTATTTCCTATTGAAGGGTCACAACTTTTCACATTTGAAAAGTCCAACCAAATTCATATCATCACTATTCGTGAGAACCTAAATTGATTTATTTTCAACTTTTCAGATATGATTGGGGAAAAGGAAATTCTTGAACTTTCAGTTGGTTCTATTTTCGTCACGCATGTCTCTTGAAGCTATTTATTGACTATTGTAAGCATGCAATTTTAACTTTTAAAGTTGCATTCTTTCAATTATTGGGTTCAATTCATATTTAGAAATAGGATGAATATCTATGAAGTTTTTTATTGGGAAGGTTGATTTTTGGTCTCTTAATCTCAAATAATCCAATGCCCTTATGATATTTAATAAGACTTGCATGCCTTTAGTTTTTGTCTGTGAGACTTAGTTGTTACTTTCCATTTTCTTTTGTCAATAGTTTTATGATGTTTTCTTTATCTACATAATACATGAAACATGAAGCATACACATGAAGCATGAAGTGTGAAGCATACACATGAATTTCCTCTATGAAGCACATGAAGCATGAAGCATGAAGCATTACTATATTCATATGATTGATTTAATGTTCAATAATCTTACAAGAGAATAATGTTCAAACTTTATTATATATTTACAATTATAGAAAAGAAGAGTGCATGGAAAATGTATCTAAGGGTAAATTTTAGGTTAGATTAGATGTTAGCAAATCAATAATGTATATAAACCCAAAGAACTACGAAGTACATTGAAAACTAAAAGAAGAAATGTTTATACCAAATAATCATTGAAGCTTCCATGATTCCTCTTTGTAGCACCTTCTAACTTGTTGATGGTTGCCCTTAGATCGAACGTACGAGCAATCCTTTGACTATGCCTATGTCCTAAACAAGCTTTGAAGGATTTCGAACATATGTCTATGCCTATGAGAAAATGACTAAAATTCCTATGCCAAGAAATGTCTAAAATTGATGAAGTAAAATACTGTAATATCTAAGAAATGAGCATAAATCTGACTAGTCGAAATGTGAGCAAAATTTGGCATTTTATAGAAAATGCAATTTTGAATGGGCCAATTGAGATTGACTTTGACAAAAGCCTAAAATGGGGACAAGATCACAATGTGACAATCCCTAATCAAGGTTAGGGAAAAATCATTAAATGAGTGGTTGAGATGTCATCTGAGAAGAGATCGAATTGGTAGTCGATAATAAATGAGATAATTAGTCAAAAAGATAAAGATTTTCGAAAATCAAGAAGATAAAGACTGCTTGATTTGTGAGATTCAAAAAATCAATAAGATAAGAGTTGAACTGAAAAGCAGATCTGAAAAATCAAGAATCAAATAAAAGTTATTTGATTTTTTGAAGGAAAAAGATTATTTTGAATTAAAAACAAATTTAACTCAAAAAGGAGGAAAAATCATGTGACAGTAAATAATTAAAATATTTAATCATTTACTAAAAAGCGGGAAAATTAGAAAGTGGGATAATTTAAATAAATGATTTTATTTAAATTAGAAAAAGCCAAGAGATAGGGAGTGGACAATTTTAAATAAATATCTTTATTTAAAATCGGAAAAAGCAATTGTGGACAATAATTAAATAAATTAAAGAATTTATTTAATTATAAGAGGTCATGAGATATTAATGACACATTAAATAAATAAAACTTATTTATTTAAATAATCAGGAGGAAATAATGGACAAGGATAATTAAATAAATTAAGAAATTTATTTAATTATGAGAGACATTAGATAATTAGTGACGCTTTTAAATAAATAAATAAAAATTTATTTATTTAAATAATCAAGAAGAATAAAAGACATGAATTAATTAAATAATTATGAATTATTTAATTATAGAGAAGACAGTAGATGAAATTAGTGATGCTTTTAAATAAATAAATAAAATTTACTTATTTAAATAATCAAGAGGAATAAAAGATATGAATTAATTAAATAATTATGAATCATTTAATTAATAGTTGAATTTGGACTATAGATGAAATATGATAAGACATAAAAATATGGTTTGTGAGTCTAACCCATTTTTATGTGTCTCTGAGAAAACACTAGGATTTCAAATATTTGAGGTTGCAACCATCAAAAATATCTATTGAAGCATGGATTTATAATGTAAATATGGACACCATCAATAAAAGAGATTTGTATTAACCAAATAGCCATGTAGGCATATATCAATATATGTCAATATAGGTATAAAATATATACAAAATAGTCATATAGGCTTACAAAAGAATGGCATATAGGCATACAATGTCAAGTATATACAATACAAAATATGTCCAAAATTCCATATAGGCATACAACAAGACCCCAATCAAAAGTCATTTTCCTCCAAGTGAATGAAACAAATGGGTGGCAAATGGGTGGCCTTTGTTGGTCAGGTGGATGGCGATGTGTATGAAACTCATTTACTCTAAACTTGAGGGCTTCTCCTCCTAGGGGTTAGTTCATCATCAAGCTTTATCTATTATAGTAACAAGTAAAGATAATAATATACAGAAATTGCATTATAATAAATGATATATTTAATAAAATAATTACTTACTTCCACTAGACAATCTCTCTCCTCAAGCAAAAGATTCACATACTCATGTTGTGGCATTCCCAAGTCCTATAGAAACCATCCAAATAGAAATTAAACTATGAATCAATAATCATTTGATTTTTCACTAACTAGGAGCTATAACAACAAATGTAATTTCAAATTTACTAATCTACCTCATACCCCCATGAGAGGCATCAAGCTAACTATTGTAGAAGATACACCTTGCTTCATTACCCTATCAACATCTGGAGGAATTTCCACTTCCATCATCTAAAAATAAAACAATAAATTATTCAATCATGAAAAGTAGAATAGTGATGCAGGTCATGGCTTACAATGTATGAGATAATAAACAAAATTTTGAGTACTTATTGAACTATATATTTCTTACTATTATGCTTACAATTTTCCCTATCCATAGCTTGTTCGAAAACACCTATTTTAGGCTTTTATCCATAGTAGAAAGGTAGTGAACCATTTGATAAAATGATTTGGTAGACATGTACAAAAAATGTGATAGCATAGAGAAGGATGAAATTGCTGAAAGAATGTCTCATGGAAATGTAGCCATGTCAGGATGGAATGTATACTGTTGAGACCACATTTTATGGGGTGGAAGGTGTACTTTGAGACCACATTTTGAGAGTGATCATACAATGGAGTGGAAGAGGTACTTTGATCTAGACATAGAAGGATGTCATTAGATGAAGTGGGGGAGAGGGGATTGTGAGAGGGGGATGAAGGGATATCTTTCTCTTGAGATGGAAAGATATCATTAGATGAGATGGAAGGGATATGTTGTTCTTGATTGGAAATGGGATCATGAGATGGAAGGGGAACATATGATGGAGGAGAAGGGTTTCTATTGGAACCTTCAAATTTTTTGAAAATGTGGTGAAGATTCATATTACTTCTAGAACATATTCCAAAATTCATGTTATATCTTTTCCCAAGACATCTTCCATCATACATGTATGTTGTTACCCTAACTCATGTCTTATTTGAGTATTGCGGTCTTGCAGTAGGAATTCAATAAGGCATGAACACCATCGACAAAACTACAATCTATCAGTAGGAGTTACCTTGGAGTCCCTTCGATAACATAGTTTGCATGGAAAAGGCATAAACACTATCAAGGAGACTACACTACATTAGTGGGATTCAATTTAAATTCCCTTTGATAGAATGATTTGTATGAAGATAACATGAGCATCATTGAAGACACAGTGACATATTAGGAGACAGTTTTGAGTCCCTTTGATGAAGCGATGTGCATTAAAAAAATAACATTCATGGACCGGATTTGAAAGTATCGATATGGAAGGCTTGTATATATGTCAAATTCACAACAGAATGTTGAAGAGATAGTTTTTGGAGTTCCTTCGAAAAGCCAAAAAATAGAAAATGCATATATTAGAAGAAAAGACATATATCGACAAGAACAAAGTTGTAGTCACTTTGATACAACAAAGAAAGAGTTAGGGTTTCACATTGTAGAGGAGGGAACCAACCACACCAAGGATCTAGGTCATGGAGATCTGGGAGTGGAAGGTTTCCCTAATCTACCTTAGATTGGACAATTTTTTAATGTCAAGGATAGAGAATGAAGAGCACTCTCAAATGATTTTGTCACTCTACCGAACTGAAAGTTTCGATGGGGATAAATGAGAAGGCTTCTAGAAATTGAACTATACTTTGGATAGCTCTCTACTTGAGGAAACTAGTGTAGATCAAGGATGAAAATGTTGTGCACTAGCATCTTAGATCGGCACTGGTGTCTATATGGCTAGAAAGTACAAAAGTAAAATAAAAGGTATAAAAAAATATTAACGACTTAGTGATTGAGGTTTCAAGTACTAGCTAAGATGATAACCAACAGAATGAACAAAGTAACTAGAAGATGATATAGTATATGACAAAGACAAAGGTGATGAAGATTAACTCACGAGGAGTCCATTTCACCAACAAGCTCCACACAAACATGTATCTACACATATCCAAGAGAGGGAAAATGTTGGGGTTGTATAGGGATTTTCCACAATAAAACCCTCACTTTGGTTCTTCCACCTCCATGAATAGTCAAATACAGAGATAGATAGAAATACGATAAATAAAATGATGTTTAAATGGAAATGAAACCAAACACTACAAGAGACATTACGCTACTCAAATCCAAAGACAAAGTAAACAAAAATTTTACCACCCTCGAACAAAGGCACTCAAGGCCAATGAGAGAGGAATGCAAGCCCACAACAATGGTAGAGTCGATGCAGACACAACAGTGTCGAAAGCAGTCTCACTAGACACCAAGCTACAAATTTTGTGGTAGATGCGTAGGGCATTATGATTGTTGGAAATATGAAACTAGTGGTGCAACAAGTAGCTCAAATGTATAAAGATGATCCAATTTTTGTATAGAAGATCAAGAATTGCTAAAGAGATTAAGTGAATGAGAAAGATAGCCATTTGAAGGTGAAATGGGAGGGAAAGATCTGTTAAAAGGTCAGTAGTAAGGTGAGGAGTCCAGTTCACCAGTGCTACCATATTTTGAAATAATTTTTGAGAAAAGATTAATTGTCCACCAAATTCTTTTTTTGAAAATTGAAGTGACATGATATCCCCCCTTAGGATGGTGCATGTTGAACATAAAGGAACATGACATCCTAAGGAGAGAAAAGAAAAAATGAAAAAGTGATGTTCTGGCCTGTGCAAAATAGCAATATGTAATTGTGGTAATGTTGTCACACATGCAAGGGATAGTACATGAGCACCACAACATCACCAACCAAGCCAAAAAGATAAGTGCAAAGAAAGAAGAGACAATTTAACATCAGGAACAAGGGACATGGGTGATCTGATATTTCAGGGTTAGAGTTACTCATAAATATAGATAAATAGATATAACAGTAAATAAATGAACTATCATCAACCCCCTACTATATATGAAAAACCACACATGAAGAAAAAGTAAAAATAAAAAATTGGGTCAACATGGAAGGGAAGCCTAAATTCCCCCAACACTTTGCATCATCCCCAATTGTCAAAAATCAATACACAATAGAGGAAGAATGATGTAACAAATAGAGAAATTTTTATGACACATAAACACTCCTATATCTAGTCACCTACAAGGGTGATAAGGGTCATCCAAGAACATATAATGCAAGCACAAGGGAACAAAAACACACACATAATCTAATCTACACATAAAGAAGAAGTGCCCCTAGTCCTCATTAACCAAGAGGTCATTGTTCTCCTAATCTAGATCATTGTACAGGGAGGGTGGATGAGCCTACAAGGGCATAATATCAAAGTGAAACCCTTTAACACCCTCACAACAAGAGCCAAGGAAGAAGACCCTTTGAGGTATTCTCCACTTAGTTCCTATGGGGTGAAATTCAATGACTTCACAAAAATCACTAATAGGGCCGAGACCTTGTCCACAAAATTAAACATGCACTTCACAGGAGTGCCATGTGTTAACTCAACGAGCAAGGGAGGTGACACCCAAGATCCACTGCTAGGCTCACCGAAAGACTTTGGAGAAGTGACAAACTCTAAGGATGCTGAGGCTTCCTCTATCACTAAGACAACATAAACCAATGCATAACCACCCTCCAAAGAAGGTGAACCCTTATTTTCACCCCCATTGCTCATAAGGTCATCCTCCATCTTCCATTTTATTGAAGGATATGATATCTCCACAGACAAAGTAGAAGGCATGGAGGAGGAGGAGAAAACCATGGCGAACACCATTGAGTTATTCAACATGTCCATGGGTTTTGAAAATGGTGGGATGTATGGAAGGGACATAAAAAGAGGCGACTTAACTAAAGGAGCAATAAACACTTGCACCCTCTTTGGGTTAGGATTGTTTACACTCATAGTGGGAGCCAAAAGCATAACCAAAGCTAAAGGAACTAAAGTAGAAGGGATGGGAGAGGAGGACATAGCAGAAGGTTTTAGAGTAGAAAATGTCAGCTCCTCTTCCATCTTCTACAAGGTGGCCTGCTCAATGGCCAGAGCCTTTCACTGATGCTTGCACTCATGTGCAAGGTAGTTCTTGCGACTTTCTGAGCTAGAGGTTGGAGGCTGAGATGGGATGAAAGACTCATGTTCAACCATAGAAGTATCCATCAGAGTCATTTTTGATGGAGGGCAGGCCTCTTGGATGGGAACAGGAAGGAGAGGTTGAGATAATGATGGAATGATAGTGGGGGGAGCCAACTCTCCTTTCCATTCCCTAAGCATGGGTAGGCCTCTCCTTTCCCTTTCAAGAGGAAGAGGCAACTTGTTGCTACGCTACTGGATGAGTCACTTTCAGCTATCCTTTACCCCCAGTTTTATACTTTACATAGCTTCGATAAAGTATGTTTTTCCTAGGAGGGAACAGATTGACCCAGGTGAGCCAAAAATGATCCAAAGAATAACCCCCATGGGATACCAATGGTTGATAAACCTTCATGAGAGAATTTTAAACACTTATGAACAACAAAAGTGATTTTGTTCCTGGAAGCTAGCTACGGGATGCCCAACTTAACCTTGAATAGATCAAATTATGAAATGACATCAAAATTTGTGTCCATAGCCCTAGGTCCTACTAGGATAGAAAAATTTATAGATCCATACAACACAAGAGAGATACCATTGTGTGTATGTATGATAAATTTAGTTTTCTCATATTCCTACCTCTATAATGAATTTAGCCATAATGTCTCCTCCATAATGATATTCACTTGACTTGTTGGGTCAACTAGGACTCCTATCACAATGTTTCCATTGAGGCAAGTAGGAATGCATAGGGGAGAGGGATTTTTATTTAGAGGAAAGTCCTACAATGTGAAAATCACATCTAGCGAGCTAGTCATAGGCTATGGGGGAGGAGTAGGAGTGAATGAGACCACATTAACATATGTCGAGGCTTTAGGAGAAACATCAAAAGGATCAATAATCAAGTTTTCAGAGTGAGATGGAAATAGGTCCATGTAAATTTGCGACATGCTATTGGCCTTCACTATTGACTTATTCATATTCTACTTCTTCCCATCGAGATGGATGGTACCGTCATCAATGTAATCCTGTATCTCATGATGCAAGTGCATGCAATGCTTAGTATCATGCTTGTGAACCCAATGGTACTAGAAAAACATGTTTCCATCATACCAATCAAGATAAGGCTCCTTCAAAGGTTGAGTATTTTCTAATGTTATGATCTTATCCTTTAAAAACATTTACAGAATAGAAGAATAAGATTCAGATAATTTTGTAAACTTTTTGTTGCACCTGAGGCTGTGATCATTAGTCACGACGACTACATTTGCAACAACCTTTTCTTTTCTTGAAATGGACGCTATAGATTTCCCTTCAAAATAGGAGCATGAGGAAGATCCCCTAAACTGAACCACCATTTGCTAATACTCCCATAATGCAACACATAGGTGTGCGAAAGAAGGGTATTTCATTAAAGAAAATTTCTCCTACCAAGCTCACTACAGGTTGCCTGTGAATACCTTCTACACATCTGAGTCGGGTAGCAAATACAATATGTGTGAGAAAATTTCTTGGTATCACTCAATTAAATTAGTTATCTTCTCATGTTCTCCTTTCTTACATCAAACGAGATCCGATAAATTCATCTTCTGACCAATGTTAGCCTAAAATTGATGGAGAAACTAATTGACGTGCTGAGCAAATGAGAATATAGAATTTTTAGGCAAGGAATAGTACCACTCGAGTGTTGTATTCTTGAGAGATCAAGGGAAACTTTTTCCATTAGGGCATCATGGTGAAAGAAATCCATGCACATGGCATTAAAATTTGGCACATATGTCTATGGATCTCCTTTACTGCCATACCATTTGAACTTAGGAATCTACGTTCCTTGAGGCAAAAGAGTGCTTGGAATTGTTACCGAAAATGAGTTGTGTTAGGAGAAGGGTTGAAAGATAGGTTGGGAGAAGGCTTAAGAAGGGTTTTCCAATTGGCTTTTCATTTGGCCCATATTTTGAAGAAGAGCATTCAAAACAAGGCCTAAATATGAAAAAGGACCATTGGAACCTCCCCCAAAACCATCACCACCAGAACCACCTCTGAAGCCACCACTATGACCACCGCTGAAGCCACCACCAGCGTGGCCTCCATCGGAGCCACCACCATGACCTCTGCCAAATCCACCACCACTAGCAGTGCCACTGCTACCAAATCCACCACCACTCATTCCACAAGAACCTCCACCACTAGGGGTAGTAGGAGGTGTGAAGCTAAAACCAAGGGGTATTCTACTCACCTTCACAATGTTGGCCTTATAAGAAGCAGAGTAAACATTGATCGATGGGCCTATTTTGGACATGCATACAAACATGGTTGGCATCAAGACACCTATTTGTCTCTCATAGGCACTGAGCACCTCCCCTTGGGTAGTACCTAATCTAGCATTATATGAAGGGATGTATGCTTCAGTTAGATCGGTGAGGCCACATAAGAATTCTATGCCCATTTGATCCTTTCCTAACATGTATCTCACCTCGCTAACAAGCCTAGTGGCTCTTGTCATATTTAGAGCTTTCTCCAAATGATTCATGAGGTTTAACAGCCTCTTGTCTAATGCCAAAAGTTTTTTTGTAGGAATATGTACAACATCATCTTCATCCACATACAAAGTTGTAGGGGATGCTGGAGGAGTGGGTGCACAAGTGGTCTCGTCGATGAAACCCGTCTCATCTATAAAGCCTATAGAAAAACTAGCAGTAAAATTGGAAGTGACCCTCATCTTTTCCATTTTCAAGTGTTTCACACTTCTAATAATGCACTTGGAGGTCGTAGATTGGGTTGTGATGCTCATAAAAACTCACAACACCTAAGTTTACAATAACCACCAAGTGTGATGGAAAAAGTCTCAACACAACAAAATGGATAGATGTCCTTCACATCGGGTTCACCAAAATGTAGAGGAGGGGGACCAACCACACCAAGGCTCCAGGTCACAGAGAATTGAGAGTGGAAGGCTACCCTAATCTACCTTAGATTCGGGGGTGATCCCACAATAGTGGTTTACACTTTCTAGGAGATCCTAATTTTTGCTGAAATCACATATATTTTTAAAATATAATGATTTAAGACTTGAAAATTTCTATTTAAAGGATTCCAATTGAAGAGGCTTTGATCAAACCACCTTAGATCAAACCCCCTTGGATAGAACCCCACTAGTTTTAAACCATACCTATAATGGAGTCTCATTTTCACCTATCAAAATGTTGATAAAAAACCACTTTTGATTTACATTTTGGGGCATCAAATGAATTAATTTAAAATTTTATTTTTTGTAAGTATGTAGTCCTTATTATAATCTTCCCAAAAATTATAATTTTTAATAAATTTAATTGATTATTATATTTATTTTTTATTTCTTATAAATGTAGGTTCACCAAAAATCAATCTCTCTATTCTTCACATTTGGAAAAATAGCAGATTATCAAAAAAATATCTAAAAAATATCTATGCACTAGATATTGATGTCCTTGATCCAACAAAAAAATAAAATTGAATTTTAATACATACAAAAAAAGTTATTTTTTAGCTAGTAAATCATGTCTAAATTATAAGTGGTTTAACTTTGAAACTTAATTAAGAAAAAAATATTCAATGAAATGCTATGAAACCAATTCCATGCACTAGATATCATAGTTATGAATCTAAATTAAAAAAAAATAGAGTTTTAACCTTCATAGAAAAAAAATTATGTGTTAGCCAATAACGCCACTCTTTAAAAATGGTGTTTACTTTGAAAAACTAGTTTTCAAAGGAGATGGAAAAAGAAGTGTAATATGATTCCAATAATTTTGAAAAAAAATATATTTAGAATCTATAGAAAAAATACAACAAATCATTAGTTTGCACAATCTTCAAATTCCTCATGGTTTAGCTACTATAGGTGCCCGAAAGTGAAGATTTAGTTAAAAAAAACCCAATTCAATGTCTAGTTTGGCCAAAAATTGTAAACCAGTATTGTGGGATCACCCCCTTGGACAAATGTTTAATTTCAAGGATAGAGAATGAAGAGCACTCTCAAGTGCTTCTATCACTCTACAAAACTAAAAATTTTGATGGGGCTAAACAAGTAGGCTTCTGGAACCCTAAATATACTTCGAACAACTCTCTACCCAAGGACAATAATGCAGATTAGGGACAATAGTGTAGTGTGTTAGCGTCTCATAGGGGTGTTGGCATCTGTATGGATAGAAAGTACAAAAGTATAGTAAAAGGTACAAAATCCTAATAATGACTTAGTAGGAATAAAAGTTAGTTTTAGTTTATCTATTTCAAACCCTCATGCCAATGTGAAATAGATTATGAGTGTATGAATGAATTGATGAAGTTTGGAATTAAAAAAACCCTCTAAATTTGTGTGAGGTCATAACCTGCTTAATTATCACCACTTTTATCTTTGAAAGTTTTCATTCATTAGTGATCAAGGTACACCCACCTAGGCAAATCAAAGCCTGAAAAGTAAGGAATCTCAACCATCTTGGTTGATTCCATTCATTGGCCAAATCCTTGTTAGACTTGAAGAAAAATCTTGTCATACTTTTAGAATTTAGCAATCTATAGATTTGGGAACCAATAGATTGATGACTCTGCTAGGGAAGATAATTGATTATAATAGCTTGGCATAATTTTAGAGTTTAGAAATCTATAGATTTGGGAAACAATAGATTGGAAACTTTACTAGGGAAGATAAGTTATTATCATTGGGAAAAGTCAAGAATCAAAGGGTGAAAAATAGAAATTGAAGTTTTAGACCTGGATAGAGTTTTGTTGTAGTAGTGGTGAAGAGAGATGCAAATGACTCTACTATTGGAGAAGACCCAGAAAATAAAATTCATTCCTCTCTAGAAGAGGTTGCAACTCTATTTCAAGAACCTTGTGGAGGATACAAATAAGTTCTAGATCTGCATAATTTTCAAAAGAAGGGTTAATAGCTACTATAGTTGTTTTAGGTACTTCTTTTTTTGGTTTTCAAAAAGATGATATTTTTTGAGAAATATGCAATAATAGGCTCATTTGAAAATATATTAAGCCCAACATTGAGTTGTTTTATGTATTATCCTTGCTTGAGACCCTATTTTAATAGAAAAGAGCTAAAAGATGTGTGACTACTATTTTGTGTGGAAGAACTATAAAGTGATAAACAAGATATATCATCTATATAGTTATCCTTGTTTGGTCCCAAGCACAATGAGTAGATAGCAATGTCAACCACATCTACAGAAAGAAGTGTTTTTCCCAAATAGATATAAACCATTGAACTTTAGTAATATCCAAACCTACCCAAATCTTTATCCCTTTGAACTTAGAGATCATGTGCCTATGTTTCATAGAGAGGAATATGGATCAACTTATAGGCTTGTACAACTATTTTGTGAGTTTATTGAAAACTTTCAAATTTGTGCAGAAGATGTCATTATGAAATTATTTCTAAGTTATTTGAAGGATAATGTAAGAGAATGGTATAGTGGCTTACCCATGTAGAGTATATCTTCATGGGAAGATTTCAAAAGGTTGTTCCTGAGTCAGTTTGATGACGCTAATGAAAATCATACACAAACTTTTAGGCCCAAGTCTATTCTAGCAAGCAATGAAATGACATATGCAAATATGCAATATACATTAGAGGTTGAGAGTAGTTTTCAAGGTGAAAATACCCCTACTATTCCAGCTTACCCACATCAATACCTTGCACAACATAGTTATCCCCAAATTCATTATCAACAAAGTGCACACATTATTGACCCTACCATCCATATTCAGGAAATGTTTACCATAAAGAAAGTAGAAGGTGAAACAGTTTTTTCCTTGTTGACAAGGATTTTGAATGCTTATACAAACATACCTGATATCTTCAAACCTCATGAGTCTGATTTTATTGACTTATTTTTGAATGCATATAAATTGGGTCCAAATTTTTGGTCAGAAAATGGGAAGCCCATTTACCTAAGCCAAGTAGATGAATTGACTGACTTTGTTGAAAAGAATAGGTATGGACATACATTTAGGGTGAGATTTCATGCTAATGCTTGTGGTCAGTCAAATGATATGGTAGTTGTACATAAAAATGGTATGCATAATAATTTGAGTGCATTTCATGATCAAACAATTGAGGTGTAGCCATTTATGCATTATCATAGCATTGATAATAATGAATTAGAAGTTGAAACAAAAAGGGACAATGTTCCCTACATCAATGAATAGGATGATGATTGTAATTGTATACACCTAAAATCGGTCAAGACAATTAATTAATTAAATACTAGTTATTTAATTAATGACCCCATTTATTTCATCTACTTATAAATAAATTCTCAATTTATTTATATAGTTCACACTTTTCTAAATTCTTCATCTTAAATGAGATTCTTCTAAATCTAATTAAATAAACAAATGTTAATAGTTTGTTTAATTAAATATCTTCCCACTAAGTTTGAATAATTTAAAATTCAAATTTAGTCACATGTCTACAACACTTTTTGGCCAGATCATCAAGTTCCACATGTATTTAAATATGAATAATATTTAAATGACATTATTCTCAACCAATTCCATAGCACACTTTTGACACTTGGATTTCTCACACATTTGATTCTCTCATACATTTGGCATGTTTCCTTTGGTCAAGTGAACATCCTCCATGATTCTTCCATCTCCACCGTTCATCTCTCATGTTGAAATCTTAATTGTTGATTGCTCCCACATCACAAGATGCTTTGGAAATCCTATAAATACAACCTCTTGCTACAAAATTTTACATCACATCTTTGAGAAAACTTATTATGCAGGAATAGCATTGGAGCATTTAAAGTTTGATTTTAGAGTATTTAGCATTTATCATTTGAGCATTGTAGTATCATGTTAACTTAGAATCATGTCTTAGTTTATACTTACATTTTAGTTATTATCTTAGCTCTCATACAACATTTGCATCATATAATATAGCATCATTATCCATTGTCCATATCACCATTATCATTTACATTATGCAATATCATGAATGAACTTAGATTCTTGCATTTATAGCATCTCATTTCTTAGGTTGTCATCCAAACCAGTCATAGTGCATATACAAATCTGAGAGAACTTATGATTTAAAGGATCCTTAAGAATAGAGAACAATGGAAGGGTTTTAGAGAGTTTTTTGGTTTTAACTTGGTTAAATCTGTGCTTCAAATCTTTAATGTAATATGTCTCATTGATGTTTGTGTGTTTTATTATTGATTTACTAACTCTCACAATTTCACACTTACATAAGAGAACGATGGAATAGTTTTAGAGATTTGTTTTGTTTTAACTTGGTTAAATTTGTGCTTCAAATCTTTAATGTAATATGTCTCATTGATGCTTGTGTGTTTTATTATTGATTTACTAACTCTCACAATTTCACACTTACATAAATAATGGTGTAAACCATTCAATGGAAGCATTAGATCAAGAAAAAGTAAAAATAAAGAGCACATATGATGGTGAAAACCTCTCTAAGGCACCAAAAGATGGGAGATTTGACACTCTTCCTTAGTATTATCATGAGAGGTCTTCAATGCTCGTTGAACCTACACAATCCATCAAGGATTGGTACAGATGAAACATTCAAGACTTTACATCTGGGAGCATCCATGACAAAGGAAGAGAAACCAAACTTCACTAAGTTCTTTGGAGAGAGGCAAATCAACTTTGTGTGTCACTACACTGACATGCTAGGTATAGATCCAAAGCTCATCATGCATCATTTATCACTACCACCTAGAGTAAAACCAATGAAAAAATAGTTAACGAAAATGCATCCACACATCGCCCTCCTAGGAAAAGTTGAAACAAAGAAATTGTTGGATGTCAGATTTATCAAACCTATTGACTATGTTGACTGGATATCAAACATTGTACCAGTTTCAAAAATAGATAAAGCATCAGGATATGCATGGATTTCAAAGATCTCAACAAGGCTTGCCCAAAAGATGATTTTCCTCTACCTAACATTGACATCATCGTAGACTTGACAGTTGGACATGAAATTCTCTCACTTATGGATGGCTTTTCTAGTTACAATTAGATAAAGATAACACCCGAAGATCAAGATAAGACAACCTTCACATGTCCTTGGGGCACTTTCTATTGGAATGTAATGCCTTTTGGGTTGAAAAATGTTGGAGCCACATATCAAAGAGCGATGACCACCATCTTCCATGACATGATGCACACTTTTATGGAAGACTATGTAGATGACTTATTGTCAAAATAATTCACTAGAGAGGGACATCTAGAAATTTTAGACAAGATCTTTACCAAACTAGAGAAATTCAATGTGAGGTTAAATCGCATGAAATGTGTATTTGGTGTGACATCAGCTAAACTTTTGGATATATTGTATCAGCTAAAGGCATCGAAGTGGATCTTGCGAAGGTCAAAGTCATTATGGAGTTGTGTCCTCCTAAAAATATCAGTCAACTCAAATCATTACAGGGATGATTCTAGTCTATCATGAGGTTCATTGCACAACTGGCTAATAAAACTCATCCTTTCAATCAATTGTTACACAAGAATATTTCTTTCAAATGGGATGAGAAATGTGAAGCCACTTTCAATCAACTCAAGCAATATCTAATGTTTCCACCCATACCAGTACCACCAATCGAAGGAAAACCATTGCTACTCTATATTGCAACAACAAAGATATCTTTGGGTGCTTTAATCACACAGGAAGATTTTGCAGGAAAGGAAAGGGCTATTTATTATATCAGAAGAACTTTGAATGATTATGAGATCAATTACACCTTTATTGAAAAAAACTTTCTGGTAGTAGTATTTGCTACACAACAACTAAGACATTACATATTGACTCACACCATCAAACTCATAGCTAAAATTGATCCCTTAAAGTATCTACTCAACAAAGCTTCCTTGATAGGAAGGCTAGCCAAATGGGCCATGATATTGAGTGAGTTTGATAACCAATACATGGACAAAAAAGAAATCAAGGGTCAAGTCATAGTAGATCAACTAGCGGAAGCACCATTACAAGATGATCATCCAATGAGAATTGAATTTCCAGATGTTGATTTCCTAACACTGTCAACACAACAATGGATGTTATACTTTGATGGATCTTACACACAACATGGATTAGGCACAAGAATCTTGTTTATCACGCCTCAAGGACACACCATTCCAAGATCATATAGGTTAATGTTTCCTTACACTAACAACAAAAATGAGTATGAGACATTGAACATTGGAATCAAAGTAGTTGTCGAATGGAAAATCACAGAGTTGCATATCTATGGTGATTCCCAACTAGTCATTAATCAGGTGAATGATGATTACCAAACAAAAGATGATAAATTGATGTCATATAAAAGAATGGTTCACGACTTTAAAAAGTACTTTGTGGAGATCAAATTAGAAAATTCCTAGGGGCAACAACAAAGTTGTTGATGCTATGACAACCATTGCTTCTCTCTTGCAAATACCTAAAAAATGAGCCTATTATGAGTTCATGGTGGAACAACTATTTAACCCCACCTACGATAACCCCGAATCCCAAGTCATATACCATCTAGTTGAGACTAATGTTTCTACCTATGGGAAAATCTACACCTATCTAAAAGACAATACCCTCCCAGCCGATTTATCCCAAAACCAAAAATGAAATTTTATCTGACAAGCATCTTGACATGCCCTAATAGATGATGTACTTTATCAATGAGGTCTTGATGGTACTCTTCTCCAGTGTCTAGAACGTAATGAAGCTAAAATACTTTACATGATGTTCATGAAGTTATTTGTGGTACACATTCAAGTGGCCTAACTTTAGCTAAGAAACTCCTACGTTTGGGGTATTACTAGTTGAATATGGAGGAGTCATCTCACTATGTCAAAAAATACCAAAAATGTCAAATTCATGGAAACCTGATACATGCACCAACACAAGAGTTGCAACCATTTGCATCCACATGGCCTTTTTTTCAATGGGGACTGGACCTCTTAGGAAAAATTCATCCATCTTCATCAAATGGGCACAAGTTCATCATCAAAATAGCCATGGAGTACTTTACAAAGTGGATTGAAGTTGCTCCCCTAACTACCATCATAGGAAAAGAAATTTCATTCTTCATCCTGAATTATATCATCTATCGATATGACATGCCTCAATCCATTATCATGGATAACAACAAACCTTTCAAGAATTAGGATGTCCAAGAACTCTGTGAGAAGTTTCATATCCAACATCATTTTTCTACACCATACTATCCTCAAGGAAATGACCAATCAAAGGCCTCAAACAAAACCATCCTAAAAATCTTGAAGAAAATTGTCAACGAGGCTGGATGTGATTGGAACATTCAACTGAACCCTACTTTGTGGGCTTATTGAACCAGTATTTGCACCCCGATAGGAGCCACACCCTATGCTCTAGTCTATGGATAAGAGGCCATTATACCTATTGAGTTTGAGCTACCATCACTCTGTGTGTCACTAAAGCGTATCATTTCAAATGAAGACTATTAGGTCTCTAGGTTACAAGAGTTAGAACTGTTGGATGAACATCATCAGCATGTCATTGATTACTTGAAATCCTATCAACAAAGGTTATCTAGAAGTTGCAATCACAGAGTAAAGCCTAGAACATTTCAGGTAGGTGACTTAGTCCTGAAAGAAAATCCCTGTAGTCAACAGGATCAAGAGAAGAAGGGGAAATTTGAACCAAACTAGCTAGCTCCCTTTGTCATTGTATCAGTCTTCAGATTAGGAGCATATCAGTTGTCCACACTAGAAGGGGATTTGTTTGATGAACCTCTCAATAGCTTGCATCTCAAGAAATTCTACACCTAATTCATCTAGTGCATCAAAAAAGTCCTAAAAAAATACAAAAACATTAGAAAATGTCCTGAAAAAATGGTTACCTTCATGAAAACCTAGAAAATAGGCATCTTGGTAACAACAAAAAAATACAAAAAGGGAAAAATACAAAAAAAAAAGTGAAAAATCAAGAAAAAAATCAAAAATATCATAAAATTTGAAGAGTGCAATAAAAACAAATAGTGAAAACCTAGCAATAGGCACTATTTGTGATAGGTTATCTTTTTTGTCTATTCAAGCATTCTGACCATTTTCTTTTGCCATCAATCTTCTTATCATCATAAAACATCATCTACATATATCCTAACATCACAGTTGTCTCTCACCCTAGACTGGAGGCAATAAAATTTGAGCTTAAACCAATAGACAAATAGCAGTAGGACAACAAAACAAACACAATTATCATAGAGCAATCCAACATTCAACATCAATCACCATCATTAACACATCAACCATCCAAATCAAATAGCCAAATCAATCAAACCAAAAGAAAACTTTAAATGGGTGATGTTTCTTCTAAATCATGGCTTTAGCACTTTGGCATGTCTGTTCAACTATTGTACTTTTATTTTTTTTGTCATATGTCTAGAGCACCTTGATGATGTATTGAACTAGAGGAGCTAGGAAGGAGAGTGATTTTTCTTTGTCATTTTTCTGTGATTTGATCACTACTACTGTGTGAATTGTCACAAGACATGCTCTACAAAGTATCACTAATGAAATTCCGAATTTGCATAGGAAAATGATTAACTCTTGTTTTTACGCAAGAAATGCTTAGGTCATCTTGGTTCAATTATACCTAGATGCTTGTGTTAACTTGCACTATCAAAAATCATGGAAGTAGTACTCAAGTCATCATGGTCTAATTATACCATTGATGTTTGTACTCACTTTGAACATTTTAAAGGCTCAATAATTATAAAAAGCACAACAAATTAGTTGTTACAATGACAACCTTTGCATATTAGCTCTACATGGTGAAGGTCGATTGCATTCATATCAGTGTTGCATCTGTATTTATGGGTTTTCCAAAGCTTGAAAAATTTCACAATGAGGTCATCTCTCTTATTAATGGGTTGATTACATTTGAAATTAACCAAAAACACATCATTTTCATATAGTTGCACATCAGTTGCATCATTATTTGCATACATTAGAAATAATTCACATACATTATCACATCAGTTGCATCATCATTTGTATACATTAGAAAGCATTATCCCATCATTCATCCATCCATACATTACATCATAATACTTGCATCAGAAAACACAAAAAGAATTGCATTGCATCTCACTCCCATGATCAAAATCATTTCATCAATTATTAATGGATTAAGAAAATGGTCCATTTAGAAGATTTAAAGACATATCTAGCAGAGTAAGATGTCCAAGAAGAAAAAGTTGTTGAGAAACATGACTGGACAGGAAAGACATAATTCCATTGTTATGAACATCTAAAACTAGTAGTGAAGATATAATGCCATTGTTATGAACATCTAAAACCAGTAGTGAAGATGAATTTGTTATTACTCAAATCCAAGACTGACAAAGGACTAACTAGATCAGCATAATCATCACATGAACATGTACATAAACATCACACATCATTTGCATAATCAAATCAATCTTACATAGCATAAAACATCATCCATAAAGCATATAGAATCATCAATCATACATTATCATATCATCATTGCATACATCATCTCATCATTACATAATCATCATAATCATCATGATCATCATCATATAAACAACATAAACACATAGAACTATGCACCATCACATTATCATATACATTCATCCATTCATTGAATCATCTATTTGTATTAGAAAACCACAAAAACATAAAATACATCACATTTCATTAGCATAGTAAGATCCATCACATGTATCATATAAACATCATGCATAAAGCATCATAGAATCATAACACATCATTTGCATCCATAGCATATCATACCATCAACATATAGAACATTACATAAGAATCATAAAACAAAAATAAAATGCATCCATCATAAATCACATAGACACATAGATCAATAATAATAATTTTCGTATATCATATAACCTCAAAATCATAATGTCAAAGTGTAAAAGGATATCCAAAGGTATAAAGAGATACATCAATACCAAAAATGGTAGTATATCACAGTGTCTCAACTAAATCAAGAGGTATACATCATGTCAAAAAGTATACACATTTTTCATCACATCGGAGCTATGTCATGCTCTCCCTAGATGGTGTCGGCATTACTGGACCAGTACCTCCTGCACCTGACAGACCTACACCCAGATCTCTTGGATCTATCGGAAGCAACTGTGTCACACCCCTGCTGGTAGTCCTAGTGTGAATGTGGCTGCTCGATTGGGTGAAGCTCTCTTAGTGCTCTAGCTGAATAACTCATGATACTTTACTTTATAAAACTCTACCTCCTAGCAGAGTGTCATACCTCCCTGAAATAATCTGATGTACTTGTAGCATTGACAACCCTCTATAATCTCTCTGTTATGCCCTCTACCTACTCCACCTATTGCCTCAGAGTGTCCCTCTCTGTAGTAAGCATACAAATTTGTGCCTGCATCCGAGCCTATGCTTGAGCCTGGGACTGTACCTATTGTACCTGTTACATCCCTCTCAGTCGTTAGTCCAATAATTTGTCCTTGTTCATGTGGTAGCAAAGCCTATACCTACTCAAACTGACCCTATAGTGTTTGAACCTGAACCTGTAAAGCAGCTATCTACGTTGGCTACTGTTGCGAGGGTAATCTGATCTCTACATACTACTAGGATGCTACAACCAATGATTTCCTCTTTCAAGGCACTCTAAAGTCTCAAATTTCAAACGTTGGGCCTCCTCCACCCTCATCTCCTCCACCACCACCTCCATCTCCATTTCCTTCATCTCTGTCACCCCCATCACTATCATCTCCATCCCAATCCCTATCATCACTGCTCTCCACCTCCTCTTCCTCATCTCCTCCACCTCTCCACCGCCTGTGCCCATGACCTACTGCCCTCTCCTCCTCCTCTAACAATGGCACTCACTTTTCTGGAATGGTGATCTGTGGGAATGGATGTAAGAAAAGGTACTATCCATACTCCTTTGATATCAGAGCCTCAATGATCTTTGGAAGAACATCCCAAATGATGGCCTATAGACCCTAGAACATCGCAACTGCTGCATCATATGAAAAAATAGGTCCCCACTCTGTCACATCCACCCATTTTCGTGCATAATGGGCCACTCCCTGGGGCATCCCTTGCACTTGGCCATACTACCTTAGTACCCTCAACAATAAGAATCTCTCAATGGTGAATCATGTCCACTCGATCAGGTACATAGACTAACACAAAAATGGAATCTCAGTGTCATCCTCTGTCCACTGCTCACAATCAAGATAGGGTCGCCATGTCACTGACTCAAAATCATCAAGGACCCTCCCCCAGTACTCTAGTTTACCAAGCCTAGGCTGAGCAACTGGACCTGCATAAGCATGTACATATGGTCTCATGGCAGAACGTTGTCTCTCTCCAATTGGTCGTGTGACTGCTATATGCTCCCATGCCCATATCTAAAGCAACATGACCCTAGCTAACAAACTATCCCCTCGAAGGTAGACAACATAGTGTAAATCATGGTACAAATGGGCAAGCATGCAACAACCCCAGGCATATCTCATACCTTGAGCGATCATGCTCTCAAGAATCCTACCCCATCCAACTGAAAGTCCCTTTGACCTACAATCAGAACAAAGGAACCCTCCAATGAAACCAGCAAGTACAAACAACAATGTGGAATAAACATCAACCATCTCTCTCCAAGGAATTTCATAACCACATATTTGTTCATCCTCAAATACTCTCCTCGGTGCATCGGTCCCACCTTGCTCAGTAGAATCATATAAGACTAGCTCTCCAATAATAAATATCTACAGAATCTGATAGACATCCTTTGGGGTCATTGTCATCTCGCCAGTGAGTAAGTGAAATGTGTTATGCTCACTATGCCACCTCTCTGCTAAAGCTATCAAGAGACCCCTACTAATCATAATCTGGGGCATATCTATCAGAGATGATAATATGCATCATGTGATAACAACTACCTCAGCCTGCACTAGGTGGGGTATCAAATCCCACATCTTGGGGAAACGCTATCAAATCTACAGACTCGTCAAAGGTTCTATCATCACAAAATCGCAAATTAGCTAATCAATCAATCAACATCAATCAACCTATTAATCAATCAAAATCAATTAGCCTATCAATCTAATCAACTTTGGTGAGATTTTGATCAAATCTTGTGAGCATCAATCTATCATTCAAACTTTCCTATCATAAGGTTTATCAATCAATTCAATCTTCCTATCATGAGGTCAATCAATCAATCAACCTATCATTGATCCTCGCCTATCATGAGGTCAATTATCATCATCCTATCATTGAATCACACCTATCATGAGATCAATGGACATATAATCTATCAACATCATCAATCATCATCAAATCAAAGGCTAACGTGATCAAATATCATTAAAATTAAGGAGTCTAATAAAAAAAATCATCAATCTCGTCTAAATTTCACCAATGGACTAGAACAGTGCTTCAATGCGCTAAAAAATTCTATGCACTAGAAAAATTCATGAATGCACCGAAACAAGGCTTTGATGTGCCAAAACCATGAATGCAATGCAAAATTATTTCAATGCGCTATAACAGAATTTCTATGTGCCAAATCATCCTATGCGCTACATCATTCATCCAATGAGCGAAACTATTTCACCTATGCACTACATCTACCAATGTGCTATATCATTCACTCAATGCGCTAAAGTATCTCATCTATGCACTAAATCTACCAATGTGCTAAAATAGGCATTCAATGCGCTAATCTATTTACCCTAAGTGCTAATCTATTTTATGTGCCATTAAAGTTAATGAATGTGCTATTGTGGTGCTCGTATGCACTAAAATAGTAAAATCTAAACTTAAAATGTGAAAAAGAGTGGGAAAATGAATTGTACAATTTACGAGGAGGTTTTTTGAGGTACATACCGAAGGTTAGTATGCTTTCAGGCGGTTGTGACGTCCGACGTGCTCAAATCGATGTGTGTGGTAGGGGATCACCATTTTTCTCCAAATTGGTAGATTGCTCAAACTCTCAAATCTTCAAATTGCAAATGCACAAATGAAGTTTTAAATCACCTTTTTAACCTTTTAAAGGTTAATTAGGAGGGATTTTTGTGGCATTGATTTATTTTATTTTCAAAGGGGCTTTAATTCATCAAATCATCACTTGGTGGATTAAACATCATTTTTCGAGAGATAAATCATTTCTAGATCATAAAATTTTGAAATCATCGAAAAATCATCAAAATTTCAAAAATTTCAAAAAATCTTAAAAATTCAAAAATTCACTAATTTATCTCCCAAGGGGGCATAATTCGTCATTACCTGAAAATCAGTGTCTAGGGTATCAAAAAAAAAAAATTGTCGACATCACTAGAAAATTATTCTTTGAAGCAACGTGTAAACACATTACTTCAAAGAGGGGCAAAATGTATACACCTAAAATTGGTTAATACATTTAATTAAATAAATACTAGTTATTTAATTAATGACCATTTTATTTCATTTACTTATAAATAAATTCTCAATTTATTTATATAGTTCACACTTTTCTAAATTCTTCATCTTAAATGACGTTCTTCTAAATTTAATTAAATATCTTCCCACTAAGTTTGAATAATTTCAAATTCAAATATAGTCACATGTCTACAACACTTTTTGGCCACATCATCAAGTGTCGCATGTATTTAAATATGACTAATATTTAAATGACATTATTCTCAAACAATTCCATAACACACTTTTGACACTTGGCTTTCTCACACATTTGATTCTCTCATACATTTGGCATTTTGCCTTTGGTCAAGGGAAAATCCTCCATGATTCATCCATCTCCACCATTCATCTCTCATGTTGAAATCTTAAACGTTGATTGCTACTACATCACAAGATGCTTTGGAAATTCTATAAATACAACCTCTTGCTACAAAATTTTACATCACATCTTTGAGAAAACTTATTATGTAGGAATAGCATTGGAGCATTTGGAGCATTTAAAGTTTGAGTTTAGAGTATTTAGCATTTATCATTTGAGCATTGTAGTATCATGGTAATTTAGAATCATGTCTTATTTTATAGTTGCATTTTAGTTATCATCTTAGCTCTCATACAACATTTGCATCATATAATCTAGCATCATTATCCATTGTCGATATCACCATTATCATTTACATCATGCAATATCATGAAGGAACTTAGATTATTGCATTTATAGCATCTCATTTCTTAGGTTGTCATCTAAACCAGTCATAGTGCATATATAAATTTGAGAGCACTCATGATTTAAAGGATCCTTAAGAATAGAGAACAATGGAATGGTTTTAGAGATTTTTTTTGGTTTTAACTTGGTTAAATTTGTGCTTCAAATCTTTAATGTAATACGTCTCATTGATGTTTGTGTGTTTTATTATTGAATTACTAACTCTCACAATTTCACACTTACAGTAATCAATCTACATAAGATGGGTATGCAAGTAAAAATAATTGTTATGATCGTCTAAATGTTAATAAGGATGAAAATATAGAAGGCCTATCAGATTATGACTATGTTTTTGGCAAGGTTGTTGGAAATTCAATCCTATATGATATGAGTAGTGTATGTTATGATGAATCCATTGAATATCCAGACTTAAATGAAAAAAATGACAACCCTATGGATTTTGATTTGCAACTAAGTGGTGTTTGCAGCTCTTATGGAGATCAAGAAGAATAAGTAGTGGAAGATGTGAAAGAATAAGCATGTTTGCTTAGCAATGAGAAAATTTTAGATTTATTGACCACAGAATATCAGAGACAAGATAATTTTAAGGATAACAATGTTCATGAAGGATTTCTTGATGAATCTTCTCACCAAAATGTTGAATTTCCATTAAAAAATGAGCAAGTATATGATTTTTTTTCTTTCCATATGTTGGAGGCTTGTTTGCATAATTTTCATGGTTTTCCAAAGTGTGATACCAGCTATGAGACAACATATGAGTGTTTCGATCTCCAGTATATTTGGGAAAAGCTTCAATGAAACATGATGATGAAATAGACAATGCTAATTGTTACATTATGTATGAACATGTTTCATTAAAAGAATATGATGGATGTTTGTCACATGGTGATGGTATTTTTCAATTTGTGCTTGATTGTGAGATACAGTCTAATGGAACAAGTTTTGGTATGGGAAAATACAATGATATGTTTTGGAATTCCAGTGGTAACATTTGTCTTCAGGCTTATAGTGATAGTTCTTTCAGATTTTACTTGATGTAATTAGATGAAAATAAAGTGTATGATAGAGGAAAATAGAGGCTTTTATTTTCTAGTGGCCTAGTGCCATCAGCTATGGTGTGATTTTTCAAATCATACTAGTTTAGGGAAAAGAAAGTGACTCTACTACCCAATGGACAAGACACTCAGTCTGCTTCCACTAGAGATTTGAATACTTGTTATGCCTACAAGGGGCATACATCCCCAGTCAGAGCCACTATTGGAACCTTCAAATTTTTGGTAAATGTGGTGCAAATTCATATTACTTGTAGATCATGGTCCAAAATTCATGTTATATCTTTTCCTAAGACATCTTCCATCATACATGTATGTTGTTACCCTAACTAGTGTCTTGTTTGAGTATTGTAGTGTTGTAGTAGGAAGTCAGTAAGGCATGAACACCATCGAGGAGACTACAACTTATCGGCAAGAGTTACCTTGGAGTCCCTTCAATAACACAATTCGCATGAAAAAGGAAAAAACACTATCGAGGAGACTACACTACATTGGTGGGATTCAATTTAAAGTCTCTTCAATAGAACAATTTGTATGAAGATAGTGTGAGCATCATCGAAGACACAGTGACATGTTGAGAAGAGACAGTTTTGACTCCCTTCAATGAGGTGATGTGCATTAAAACAATAACATTCATAGCCCCAACTTTGAAAGTACTGATATGGTAGGCTTGTAAATATTTTGAAGTGAAAATGGAATGTTAAAGAGATAATTTCTAGAGTTCCTTCAAAAACTCGACAAATAGAAAATTCATATATCGAAAGGAAAGACATATATCGGCAAGAACATAGTTGTAGTCTCTTCGATACAGTGAAGAAAAATTTAGGGTTTCACATGGGGAATGCAAGAATGAGAGGGTTCATGGCACAAGGTACTAAACAGATGATGGAAAATCCCATGCTGGTAGGAGAAAGAGTTTATCATGGCCATAGAAGAGGGAAAGCTCAAGTAGAAAAGAAAAATGGTGCATGGTGGCAGAGACATGGGAATGAACAAAGATGAAAACAAATGGAGTAAAAGGGGTCAAGCAACTAAATAAATATTGTAGAATGTCATACCAAAGGATGGGAATACAAAAAGTCAATTTTTAGAATGTGAATGGTATGAAGCTTGTTTCTTCCTTCATTCCTATAAGAAGGAAACCAAGACTGTGGGGAACCTCTCTTGGGTGTGGGGAATTGTATTTTGGAAAAGGATATTGTAAAGGCATGTTTTCTAAATCATATCATTCAAATGTCGCTTTCTTTGGTGTCTGAATTCTAGTTTTCAATTACTTGTTGAATATAATTGATAAAATTTTACCTGGTTGTCTCCATTTTGTTTCCTCCTTATTTAAATCAGCATATCAAGCATATGTCTAGTTTTTTGAAACACAATTCATGTTTTGTGTGATTTGTTTAATAGGGTTTCTTCAAGAAAGAATTAAATTACTTTGAATAGGTCATAGTAATCTAGAGGATTCAATTGGATAAATAAGAACCTGATAAAAGATAAATTTGCAAATTTATGCAAGTCATAAATAGTATCATTGCAAGTAATTCGAGTTATACCCAAAAGGAAGACATCATTTTGAATTCTGACTCTATACCTAGAAAAGGTTCCCACCAATCAATTCATTTCCCAAAACCATCCCTTGTATCACATTCTATAATCCAATTTAGATTCCCTATTGTAGGAGTAGGAGTAGAAGCTAGTTTTAGGTTATCTATTTCAAACACACATGTAAGTGCAAAATATATTATGAGTGGACGAATGAATTGATAAAGTTTAAAATTAAACAAACCCTCTAAATTTGTGTGAGTTCATAATATACTTAATTGTCACCACTTTTATCTTTGAATTTTTTTTATTCATTGGTGAGAAAGGTACACCCACCTAGGCAAAGAAAAGCCTAAAGAGTAGGGAATCTCAACCATCTTGGTTGATTCCATTTTTTTGTCTAAATCCTCATTAAACTTGAAGAAAAAGCTTGGCATACTTTTAGAGTTTAGCAATATGTAGATTTGGGAACCAATAGTTTCCTTGATCTTTAAATTGAAGGGAATCTATGTTAGCATGCTTTGGATTAGGAGATAGACATAGTTCATTTGATATGGATGGTGTGATGAGGGAGGAAGGTTTTATAGACTCTTCAACTAGGATAGATGGATTGATAGGGGATTCATTTAAGATTTAGGGTATTAGGGTTTATCTTGATGTGGGGGTGATGAAGGTGGATGCATGATATGAGATGATTGTACCACTTTTTTTTTCATGGGGAAATAACCACCTTTGCAAATAGTCCTTGGAGGAAGTTATTATGAGAGACATGGGATGAATTTTCTTGGTAATGGTGGGGTGATGTAGATTTTAAGGATGTGGGATATGAACAAGTGGAATAAGAGATGGAAGCTTCCATGGATTGGTAAATTGAGGAAGAGGGTGAGGACCTTGAAAAGGATTTGGAGAGGAATTTTGGCTAAAGTATTGGTTTTTGTTGTCAAATGAAGGGGAAGGATAAGCAAGATGAGATGGATTGGGATTGGATGAAGGTAGGGAGGATGGAAGATTAGCACCGATGCCAAGGAGACATCTAAGCATGACATCCTTATAATTCTGGAAGTAGTAGGTGAGGGTAAAATTAGTGGTGGTGGATGGGGATGATATGGATGGTACTTGAGGGGAGATTTGGATGGGGGATTGGTGGAAAATTGGAGCATTCTGTCTATTGAAAATGGATTCAATATGATCCACAATGCTCTCATTGTCATCATTGGGATTATATTTAGATTGGTCAAAAAGGATATCCTCATCATCATCAATATGGTTTTGGTTGGTAGGAATGGATGAATTTGGATTAGAATAGATTAGGTTGGATGGAGGGTAGATTAGATGGTTAGAAATGGTGGTGGATTGATTGGAAGAAAGATTGGTATTGATTTTGGATGAGGATGTAAATTAGGATGATGGATTAGAAATGAACTTGGAGATTGGAAGAATAGGATGTAAGGATGAAGATAGAGGACAAGATTAGATTTGGGGATCAAATCCAAGACCTTAAAATTATTTGATTTGATTAAATAGGATTATCTATTCTTAAGGAAGCAATTTTTTTGAAAAAATTCCTTGAAGAAATGTGGTCTCATGGTGATGGAATAGAATTCCATCACCATTAGACCACAATTCTTTGAGGAATTTTTTCAAACAACTCACTGCCTTTTCTATGCTATTGCTTACTATTAGGCTTTGATCAATTTTTTCCAAGCATCCATAGTTTGTTGGAAATAACCTATTTTAGGCTTTTAACCATAGCAGCAAGGAAGTGAACTATTTGATAAAATGCTTTGGTAGAAATGTATGGAAAATGTTGTAGCATAGGTAAGGAAATGAGTTGTTTGAAAAAATTCCTAAAAGAAATGTGGTCTCATGGCGATGGACATCACCATGAGACCACATTTCTTTGAGGAATTTCTTAAAGAGCTCATTGCCATGTCTATTTTATTGCTTACTATTATGATTTTATAGATTTTTTCCAAGCATCCATAGCATAGAATTTAAGGTAGTGAAATATTTGAAAAAAATCCTCAATAAAATGTGGCCTCATGGAATGCCATGACCAGCAAATGCAATTGGCAGCTACTCCTAGTTATTAGTTATGCTATGTGAAGTAATTGCATCACTACTTATGTTGACTTTCTAAAACACTATATTGTAATTCATATTTTGTCATCTATCAACATCTAGTTATTAGTTATACAATGTGAAGTAATTCTTTGAATTTGAAAGATGTGCAATGCAATGCAATCAATGATATGAATATAAACTAAAAAAATCTATTAAGTACAATTTATTAGTTAAACTCTTTATTCTATTACCTGAGTGAAGGATTGAAGCCACTGCCACTAGGAGGTGTTGCTGTGAAATCTCCAATATTAACCTATTCAACATCCAAAATCATATATTAGAATTTCATTCATACAGCTATGCTATTCAAATGTAATATTTATAATTGTTTACTCATTACATACCTTGGCAGTAGATGTCGTGGAGTAAAAAGTAAGTGGAGGGCTGAAGAAAACAATATGAACACTTTAACCCTAAAATTTTATTACAATAATTAAACTAAATTAGTTAATCTTGTATTTAAAAAATGATATTTAACAAATTGAATTCAATGAACATGCTAACATTTACTTGAGTATCGAGGCTGAAAGCCACATTCAATATGGCATCTTTCTTCGCCAACTACTCAACTACAAACATAGCCTACACACTAGCCTCCTGACTATTTGTGGGGTCATATGTACAGGTGGACCTACAAGTCATTGGCTCATGTTGTACTAGAGGACTCACACACTCGAAGATACTCTAGGTCATAGAACTAATAGACTATAGAGTATCCATCTCAACACTCTCCTTCATGATGGAAGGGATAACAACATGATCATAAGTCAGTCTAGTGAGTTCTCATCTCACTGGACATTGAGGATTGAGACGTGTACCTGGTCTATCATGTGCTAACCCACCACCTCTCCCTTGGAAGTCTTGTATATCAAAATAGTTAGGGATTTTGTAGAGGAAAAACATAATAGTAGAATTTCCTCAAGAAATATTGGGGTACCTTGCTATTATTGCATGGAGGATGGTCAAAAACCATCCACCAGCTCTTCTAAAAGTTGTCCTCTATCCCTTAGCGGTTTCACCAATGGATAGGAAACCTCTTGCTTGTAAGTTCAAGAGGTTGATTTGTACGTGGGTTAGTGAATAGTTAATACTAGTCATATTTTGTAATTTTGTAATTTTTTACTTGTTTGTAGGATGGTTTATTTACATAAAAAATATTTGTACTCCTGATCTGATTAGGGATCTAAATATAATTGCATTTGAATGCTTAATGTTTACAAATCATGAAATCCAAATTTGGTGTGAGTGTTCCAAGATCTTCTTGCACAACTAACTAAGAAGACTTTTCCCTATCTTCCTCCAGGAATCTGATAGCTTCTAGATTCTTGTTAGGCTTAGATAATTAACTAAGTCCTATTCCAACTCCTCTCCAAGAGTTTCACACTTTGTGCTTCCCCTTGAAAGACTAACACCACTTTGAACTGGTAAACTCTCTCCTACACTTAGAAGACTCTAAGTGCCAATATCACACAAAACCTTGAATTGATTGCAGGGGTGCCAAACATACTGAAAACATGCCTTGTACATCCAACTGGATCCATCTTGGATAGTCTTCAATCTTCTTCCTTACCGATTCCAAGATTTGGTCTTGAAGAGGCCTAATACCTTGTAGCCCTTGACAGCGACCTTTTCCTCATTCCTGCCCAAACTTTCCAAACAACCTGAAAAAAAAATTCCACATTCAGATACCCTTTTTGATCCTCTAAAAGATTCACAAGGTTTCAGACCCCTAAGCCTTCCGTACACTAGTTTCCTATTATCTAGGTCAATTAGGGCTAAAAGACCTAATTGCTAGGATCCTACAGATTTCTTGTTCATTACCTAAACAAATGGAATGACAGGACCTCAATCCTTCTAGCATGATAGGATATGACCATACCCTACCTGGAACTATACTTTTTATGTATTATACCTTAATCCCGTGCTTATATTTTTCTATTCTTCACTGTCAAACCTCTAACCGGGCACTCTAAGCTCGCATAAGGTTTGCTAATACACATTGCTACTTGACTTAAAATGACTCCTACCACTAAATATGTATAGACCAATGGCTCCCCTAACATATCCATCTATTCTCAGGAAATTCTCGTGGTTAGATTTCATGGGGGAGACATAAAAAGACTGATTGGTCAGGACAGGACCAGTAAAACCCCTAGTCCTTAACTTATTTAAACAAGACCCTAATTTAACTCAAATCAACTTTCTTACAAAAGGAAAAATACTTAAATCTACCCTGTAAACACTAATCCAACACCAAATCAAAACATCTAACTCATTTAATAGCACTGTCACTCAAAGCATTCAGTAGAACACATAAATTGCAGAGTTCTTCTATTCCAACAAAACAAAAACTTGATTACAAAAGACTAACTACTTGCATTTGAGCCTCCTCCTTTCATAGATTCCATTTACCATGTTTTTAGGGATGTTGGTCGATCCCCCCACTCCTATCTCTTAGGGGATCCAAGGTAACCGAGTTGCATGCAACATTTGCCATAATGGAAAATGTTGTCATGACAACTTTGTAACAACTTTTGGCAACTTGTCTTCATGCCATCTTCCTAACTCTTAGGACCTCTATCTCCTTGATTTCGAGCAACCAACTCCATTAACTACCTCATGGCATCTTTCTAACATCATTCATGTGTTTAGAACACATTTAAGACTCAATTCCCAATCTAAGTTACTAAGGCTAAGTAAAGAAAAAGTAATTAACAAAGACTAAACTATGGTGACCTTAGTCTTAATGACTAATTCACCTAGCCATAACAATGACCTTCTAAGGTCCAAAACAATCACACAATTACATTGACTTGGCTAATGTCATATACAAGCCAAAATGTCCTAAATATGGAGGTTAGCCTAGGTGTGCTCCTGCACCATCCTCCCCAAAACAAAAGAGTTCAATCCACCCTTGGATTGAGTAAGTTGAGATCAATGCCCAACTTCTTGAACTCTGATTCTTTGATCCATACTGCATCAGCATCAGGTTGACCATGCCATTTGATTAGATGTTCCTTGTATTCCTTGGTTCTAGTCCTCTTGTAGACCCTGGTATCCAGTATACTGTCAGCTTGTTTGACTGTAGTAGAAGGTAGTTTGAGCTCTTCCACATCTTGGATGACTTCATTGAGATTTTGATCCATGTCTAGTGGTGGTCCTTTGTAATGTATCAGGTTTGCAATGTTGAAAATAGGGGATAGTCCACTGTCTTCTGGTAGCTCCACTCTAAAAGAATTGTTTCCATACTTTGCCAAGATAGGACAGGGACCTATCCTCTTCATCTGCAACTTGTGAGGAACTCCTTTTTGTAACCTGGATTTGTTTAGATGCACCATCACCAAGTCTCCCACATTAAATTGAACTTCTCTTCTATGCTCATCCACCTTGGCCTTATGCTTCATGTTATTTTCTGTCAATGTCTTCCTAACTGTATCATGAATCTCCTACATTGCATAGGAAAAATCATCAGCATATCCACTTCCCTTGACTCCATCCTTTAAGTCTCTTAGTTCATAGACTCCTCTAGGATGTAGACCATAGACAATTTCAAAGGGACTCTTCCCTATTGACCTGTTCACAGTGTCATTATAGGCATATTTAGCTTGTCCAATCAACTGATCCCATTGTTGACCATACTCCTTGATCAAGCACCTTAATAGATTTCCAAGGCTTCTATTAACAACCTTGGTCTATCCATCAGTTTGGGGATGGTATGCAGATCCAAAAGATAGATTATTTCCCAATCTTTGCCAAAGAGTCTTCCAAAAATGGCTCATAAACTTGGTGTCTCTGTCTGATACAATCCTCATAGGTAACGCATGTATCCTTACTATCTCTTTGAAGAAGAGAGAGGTTGTTTGGCTGGCATCATTGGTTGTCTTACATGGCACAAAGTGGGCCATCCTGTTGAATCTGTCCACAACTACATAAACACTATCCATGCCTTGTCTTGTCTTGGGTAACCCAACTACAAAATCCATACTCAAGCATTCCCATGGCCTAGTAGGAATAGGAAGTGGTTGGTATAGGCCTGCATTTGAAGAAGTACCCTTGGCCTTTTGACATACTATACAACTTTCCACATACCTCCTAACATCTAGATTCATCCTTGGCCAATAATAGAACCTTTGAACAAGTTCTTGAGTCTTTGTGATCCCAAAGTGACCACTCAATGCACCATTATGCTTTTCTTGTATCAAATTCTCTCTAATAGAACCTCTAGGGACACATAACTGATTCCCCTTAAACAAGAGATCACTTTGTAAAGTATATTCAGCATATCTACTATGAAAATGATTCTTGTATTCAGCACATACCTTATAAATGTCTGCAAAATCTTCATCATCTGCATATAGGTCCTTGAAATGATCTATTCCCATGCTCTTCAACTGAATCTATTGAATGGTGAGAACTCTTCTACTCAAGGCATCTGCCACCTTGTTGAGTGCTCCTTTCTTGTGCTTGATATTGAAAGTATAAGCTTGCAGGTATTCAACCCATTTCATGTGTTTGTGGCTCAATTTCTCTTGTGAATTCAGGAAACTAAGTGCTTGGTTGTTTGAATACACTATGAATTCCTTGGGAAGCAAGTAATGCCTCCATTTCCTTAGAGCCTGGACCAATGCATACATCTCAAGGTCATAAGAAGAATACTTCTTCTTGGCTTCACTTAACTTTTCAGAATGGAAAGCCACCGGTCTGCCCTCTTGGCTAAGAACAACTCCAATAGCCACATTGCTTGCATCACACTCAATAGTGAATAGCTTTTCAAAGCTTGGTAACACCAAAATAGGTTGGGTAGCTATCTTTTCTTTCAACAACTCAAAACTTTTGTTAGCTTGCTCATTCCACACAAATTTAGTCTTCATCCCTCCTTTAATGGTATCCAACATAGGAGCACAAATAACACTAAATTGTCTTATGAACTTTCTATAGTATTGAGCAAGGCCATGAAAACTTCTTACCTCTATTGTTGTCCTTGGAGTAGGCCAATTGAGGATGGCTTCCACTTTTCTAATGTCCATTTTCAAGTTACCATGTGATAATGCAAACCCAAGGTACACCAGCTCTATCTTGATGAATTCACACTTTTCTAAATTGATCCTCAATTTCTCCTCATGTAGCTTCTTGAAAATCAACTCTATCTGTTTGAGGTGCTCTTCTCTTGTTTTGCTATAAATCAGTATATCATCAAGATATACCACTACAAACTTACCAATGTAGTCTTTGAGGATTTCATTCATGAGTCTCATGAATGTGGAGGGGGCATTAGACAACCCAAATGGCATAACCAGCCACTCATATAAACCCTCATTGGTTTTGAAAGTTGTTTTCCACTCATCTCCCTCATGTATTCTAATTTGGTGATAACCACTCTTTAATTCTATCTTGGTATAGTACTTAGCTTCACCTAGACAATCCATGAGGTCTTCAATCCTAGGGATAGGGAACCTATAACTAATGGTTATCTTATTTATGGCCCTTGTATCAATACAAAGCCTCCATTCCCCTCCCTTTTTAGGTGCTAGGACAGTGGGTACTACACATGGACTGATGCTCTTCCTAATGAGACCTTGGTTTAGGAGTTCTTGTACCTATCTAGCTATCTCCTCATTTTGTTGAGGGGTCATCTTGTAAGCTACCTTGTTTGGTAGGGTAGCCCCTAGTATCAAGTCTATCCTATGACTTATGGCTCTTTTAGGGGGTAATGCTGCTGGTTGTCCACTACTTACAATGCCTTCATAAGTCTGCAACATTTTCTGTATTTCTTTAGATAACTCTGGCTTCTCAGCTGCTTTGTCATTACTTACCTCTCTTAGCCTTAACATTAATGCATAGCCAACTCCTTCTCCTTCTTCCAAGGCTTCTAATAACTCTTTTTCACCAACCATGAGCAATTTAGGACCTGTTGTCTGCACCTCTGCATCCTCCAACAGTGACTGAATTTTGAATGTTACTTTATCCTTCTTGAAAGTATAAGAGTTCTTCACTCCATCATGCATAGCTTGGTGATAAAATTGCCATGGTCTACATAGGAGCAGGTGACATGCATCCATAGGTAACACATCACATAAGACTTTGTCCTTGTACCTACCAATTGAGAACTCCACCCATGCTTGTTCATTTACTAAGACATGTTGGCCTTTATTCAGCCATGTGACCTTGTAAGGATTGGTGTGGGGTATCCTTGTCAACTTTAGCTTGTTGACTTTCTCCTCTGACACAATATTGTCAGTAGACCCTGAGTCAATGATGACTCTACATACTTTCCCCATCATTTTACACTTTATCCTAAACAGGGACCTCCTTTGGCTTGGCTCCTCTTTAACCAGCTCTTTGATCAAAGTTCTCCTCATCATAAGGTATTCACCTTCCTTTGAATTTAATGGTACCTCAGAATGTTTCTCTACTGTATTTGTCTCATCATGAATGAGATTAGTTCTCCTATCACCTCCTTGGGAAGTACTACCCTTCTCTGGACACCTATATTCCAGGTGTCCCATTTGACTGCAGTGATAACACTTCATATTGGAAAAGTAACTACCTCTTCCTTGTCCACCACTTCTTCCCCTAGTGCTAGAGCCTCTTCCTCTACCACCTCTACTAGAGCTTCCTTCTTGCTGCTCAGAGTACCTGACTTCTCCTTAAGCCCTTGATTCTGAACTTCTTCCACCATAGCCACCTCTTTGTCCCCTACTGTCTTTTCCTTTACCTCTACTCTTGGAGGTTTGCTCTTGCTTCCTTTTACCTTTCTCCTCTATCTTTAAGGCCATTTGATAACATTGGCGGATGGTTTTGAAGTCCACTAGGCTCATGTCTTCTTGAATAGACCATTTAAGCCCATTCAAATACCTTGCTAGCTTGATGCTTTCATCTTCAACCACCTTTGATCTGAGGCACATCTTTTGGAACTCCTCGGTGTATGCTTGGACATCCAAATCTTTTTGTCTAAGATTATGTCTCCTCCTATGCAACTGGACTTCATAGTAATCAGGTAGGTAGGTCTGCTTTATTTTGGTTACCATGCCTCTCCATGTAACTATAGGACCCTTTCCTTCTTTCTCTCTTTCAGTTTGCACAAACTTCCACCATGTGAGAGCTGAACCTCTCAACCTTGACTTGGCCACCTTTACTTTTTGGGTTTCTGTTATGCCATCACATTCAAAGTGATTCTCTATACTCTCAATCCAGTCCATGACTGAATCAGGGTCCATTTTTCCACTGAATAGTGTCACACCTTCCAAAGCTTTGCCACTTAAGGCCTGCAGTGCCTTCAAGAAGGGTTCTTCAGAAAGAATAGGGTCAGGTGTTGGAGCTTCCTCCTCCAAGTCCAATTCCTTTTCCTTTGCTTCCTTCTCTTCCTTTAGTTCAATTTTAACTTTGACCTTATCTGCCTTTTCTTGGACTTCATCCAGGAGTTGCTCCATTCGGGACAATCTTTCTCTTAGTAACTGATTATCCCCTTCTTGTTCTTCTACTTTCTTGGCTAACTCAACGTTAGTCACTATGGTTCTATATTCCTCTGGTGTATTCTCTCCTACTGATTCAGTGGGTTGCAACATCAATCACAAGCCTGATCAAACCTGGCTCTGATACCAATATGGTGTGAGTGTTCCAAGATCTTCTTGCACAACTAACTAAGAAGACTTTTCCATGTCTTCCTATAGGAATTTGACAGCTTCTAGATTCTTGTTAGGCTTAGATAATTAACTAATTCCTATTCCAACTCATCTCCAATAGTTTCACACTTTGTGCTTCCCCTTGAAAGACTAACACCACTTTGAATTGGAAAACTCTCTCCTACACTTAGAAGACTCTAAGTGCCAACATCACACAAAACCTTGAATTTATTGCAGGGGTGCCTAACATACTAAAAAAATTCCTTGTACATCCAACTGGATCCATCTTGGATAGTCTTCAATCTTCTTCCTTACCGATTCCAAGATTTGGTCTTGAAGAGGCCTAATTCCTTGTAGCCCTTGACAGTGACCTTTTCCTCATTCCTGCCCAAAATTTCAAAACAACCTAAAAAAAAAATTCCACATTTGGATGCCCTTTTTGATCCTCTAAAAGATTCACAAGGTTTCAGACCCCTAAGCCTTTCATACACTAGTTTCCTATTATCTAGGTCAATTAGGGCTAAAAGACCTAATTGCTAGGATCCTATAGATTTCTTGTTCATTACCTAAACAAATGGATTGACAGGACCTCAATCCTTCTAGCATGATAGGATATGGCCATACCCTACCTAGAACTATACTTGTTCCATACTGTACCTTAATTCCGTGCTTATATTTTTCTATTCTTCACTATCAAACCTCTAATCGGGCACTCTAAGCTCGCCTAGGGTTTGCTAATACACATTACTGCTTGACTCTTCATGACTCCTACCACTAAATATGTACATACCAATGGCTCCCCTAACATATCCATCTATTCTTAGGAAATTCCCGTGGTTAGATTTCATGGGGGAGCCATAAAAAGACTAACTAGTCAGGACAGGACCAGTAAAACCCCTAGTCCTTAACTTATTTAAACAAGACCCTAATTTAACTCAAATCAACTTTCTTACAAAAGGAAAAATACTTAAATCTACCCTGTAAACAAAAATCCAACACCAAATCAAAACATCTAACTCATTTAATAGCACTGTCACTCAAAGCATTTGGTAGAACACAAAAATTGCAGAGTTCTATTCCAACAAAACAAAAACTTGATTACAAAAACCTAACTGCTTGCATTCGAGCCTCCTCCTTTCATAGATGCCATTTACCATGTTTTTAGGGATGTTGGTCGATCCCCCCACTCCTATCTCTTAGGGGATCCAAGGTAACCGAGTTGCATGCAACATTTTCCATAATGGCAAATGTTGTCATGACAACTTTGTAACAACTTTTGGCAACTTGTCTTCATGCCATCTTCCTAACTCTTAGGACCTCTATCTCCTTTATTTTGAGCAACCAACTCCATTAACTACCTCATGCATCTTTCTAACATCATTCATGTGTTTAGAACACATTTAAGACTCAATTCCCAATCTAAGTTACTAAGGCTAAGTAAAGCAAAAGTCATTAACAAAGACTAAACTATGGTGACCTTAGTCTTAATGACTAATTCACCTAGCCATAACAATGACCTTCTAAGGTCCAAAACAATCACACAATTTCTCTGACTTGGCTAATGTTAGATATAAGCCAAAATTTCCTAAATATGGAGGTTAGCCTAGGTGTGCTCCTGCACCAAAATTACATAAACAAAATTAACACATTAACATGTGAATTAAGTGGAAATACAATTCATGCATACATTATTGAAATTATGCATTAAAAACTAAAGGTGAAAAGAATGAAATTGAGAAAGAAGAAGAGAGAGAGAGAGTGCAAACGATCTGATAACGGAATTCGCCACAAACGTGACTACGTCTTCGGGTCCGCTTCAATAGAGTGGGACCGATCTGATTAATCTCCAAAAACAAAATTACATTTGCACCAAGATCATTTCCTTCCAACACTTCGGCAGCATAACAAAACTCTGACGTACAGAAATGATCAAAAATCTCCTTAGAAAAATCTCCTTGTTTCTCATAGCTTCACCACCTAGACTTGAAAAATATATTATCAAAATCACTCCTAAACTCCCCTTTTATACATCAAATTTACTCAAATTGGCCTTTAACCAATTGATTTTACAATATTCCCCCTATCTCCCATTTTTATATTTTCAAATCACTAAATCCCCCTTAATTACATAATAATCTTTTAAAAGATATAATTTTATCCCCTTTTATCCTTATTTGGGCTTTAACTATTTCCCTTAGTTACAATTAATCCTTAAAAAAGGATTATTGTTTAACAATTTGGAGGGAATTATTTAAAATAGGGGGGTATTTGGTTTCCACAGTTCAACAAAAATATCCAATGCCAATTATATTTTAAAGCCATCGAATGGCTTGTTGGTGACTATGCATTTTGAAATCCTGGTGGTTCTGGGTTCAACTCTCGGCGGTTAGCATTTTCCACATATGTATATTCTAAACTCATCAACACAAACCAGCGACCATATTTAGCAAATCGAAATTTGTTTGGTGCAACAACCACGTGAATATTTAGCTCATATGAGGTGGGGGGATCGAATCCCCCCAACATACTCTTTTTTTATAAAACAAACTCAACCGCCGATGATGGAGGGTATTGCCACGTGCCGCACTAGGAGGGTGCCACGTGGTGAAAGTTCATTCATTGAAAGAAGTGACATGCCCATTGACGTGTGCTGACTGGACTACAGATGTGGAGACTAACTGTGTGTACGGAATGTACGAAAGGGAAACGTGTCACAATCTGATTGGAATGTACAAATGACTCAATTGCCACGTGTCATGCTCTAATTTTTCCACATTAGATTCTATACTGTACGGTTTGAATGATGACATCAACCATTGTACCATCAAGTCAACTAAACTTTGACTGCTAATATCTTGAGCATACGACATCAGTTTTTGACGAAATGAACATTGCCAAAATTGTCTCAATGAGCTCTGCAATTTGAAATTGCTTCCGTTGATTTTTGAGAGAATCATTTTTTTCACTTTTTGGATGCCCGCTGATGGTAGTTTGACCCAAGGTTTGATTGGCCATAACTTGTGCAAACGGACTCCTTTTTGTCCTGTTCAAGTTGCGCTGGAATCAGGACATCGATCTCTTTTTGATCGTGCTGAATTCTGGAGTATTGGAGATATTTCAATTTTTAGTGAAAATATCCCCCAGATCAGGCCTCCCCACTGGAGAACTTTTAGACCTCCAAAAGTGGAATTTATTCAAACATCAAATGAGGACTTAGCCTCCCCACTTGTCTTGTATCCTCTGTACATTTGTATACCTGGCTCACAATCACAACAAAGACTACAACAACATTGTTGAACATAAACATCACTTTGTCACTTCCATAATCATCTACATCAACTGTGGTAGCCACTAACCAACAAAAATTGATTAGCATCAAGCTGAAAAATAATGCAGTTATGAAAGAGAACAAATCAACAACATATTGATCTCTTACAATAGAAACATTTTTACCCAGGGATCCATCAATGCTTTCAATCACCATTCCCTCATGCTGTACTGTGGGTGCTTCCTGTGACAACTGACCCCAGTTAGCTACTCCAAGTTCTTGTCTAGAACCACCTGTACTAATAGACATAAGAGTTAAATCTTTACTTGCATTAATCACCCTCTTTAACTGCCCTATGTTTGTAAAAGAACGATCAGTCTTAATCCTGTGAGAATGTACAATATACTGAATGCCATCTTTAAACAAATGATAATGATTCTTTTCCCTGTAGAAAATAGCTTTCTGATCATAAAGATAAGGGCTAACCAGAACTATCCCACAAATATCTAGTGGAACCACATCAAATTGTACTTCATCCACAAACTTATTAGTGATTGTGAATTTTAAAGTGCATTGTCTTGTTACTTGTAACTTATCATTCTTGCAAATCCAACCTAGTGGATAAGGTTTCTTATGCAATGTAGTTTTCAATCCCAAGTTTCTTACAACATTTTCAGAAATTAAGTTAATTTGAAAACCACTATCTATGAGTGCATCAATTTTAGTATTCTTAGCAACAACCCTTAAATGAAATAGCTCATTCCTTTTCTTATCTCGAGAGACATCTTTAACTTTAGAAGTAGAAGCACAACTATCAAAGGAAACATTGGAATTAGGATCTTTACCTTTCATACCCATAGCTGTTATATTAGTTTCACCATCATAATCGGAACCAAGATCCATAGCAACATTTGTGGATTTCTCCTTACCCTTTTGTTTCTGATTCTGTCTCTGATCCCACTTAGGCTTCAATTCGGGATGCAACTTCCAACAATGATCTTCATCATGACATTTCCTATCACAATGAGAGCAAGAAATCTTGTCATCCTTCTTGACTGTAGTTGTCTTCTTTCCTTTCCCTGTCTCTGCAACCTTAGAAGATTTCTTTATAGAGTTATCATTATCAATGAAAGAACCCTTTCCCCTCGACTCTAAGTGTGTAGCTTGAACAGACACTTCATCCAAATTACAAGGGTTCAAAACCAAAATAGAATGTCTAAGATATGAATGAAGACCTCCTATGTACTTTAGCAAGGTATCCTAGGTGTACAAAGGTACATTTAATGCAATAGCCTTCTTCCTAAATTCATGGGTGTACTCTTGGACAGTTTGACCTTTCCCTTGTTTAAACACTTGCCAATTCATCATTAATTGTTGCATGTGACCTAAGGGATAGAATTGTTTTTTAAGAGAATTAATGAATTCTAACCAAGATAAATTGACTCTACCATGCTGTGAAATTAAAGCTCTAGTCCTACTCTCCCACCAGGTAAGAGTTGTACCTCCCAACCGAAGAGTAGCTAACTAGATCCTAGAAGCATCATCAAAGAGGTTTTGGACTCTATAATAAACTTCTACTTGCTGAATCCAATCATCTAGTTTTTTAGCATCTAATTCACCAGAATACTTAGGTAGTTCAAATTTAACATCCAGTTTAATTTGAGGCTTATTTACACCCTTAAAAGGATTACCAGAAAGAGAATGTGTAGAAGAAGAAGGAAAATGAGGAGAAGAAGGAGGAGTAGATGGAGGAGATTTTGGGGGTTCATCACCACCTCCTGGTTGCTTCTTCTTTCCTTTAGTATACCCATGATCTTCTTCACGTTTCATGCATTCTTACCTTCCTTTAAGTAGCATCTCCAATGCAGCTCTCATCTGCCAAAAAGCTCTTCGAAACTCCTGCTCGCTGAGTTCTTCATGTACCTCCATTCTAGATATAGACATCTTTGGAAAAGTTCTTCGTTTCCCAATCTCAGGATTAAATTCCTCAAGCTTGCCTTCACCCTTTTGAATCGTGGATCTTGTTAGCATTCAAAACCACTGTAATAATAGTCACCAAAAGCTTTGATACCACTTGATCTGATTAGGGATCTAGACTAATTGCATTTGAATGCTTAATGTTTACAAATCATGAAATCCAAATTACATAAACAAAATTAACACATTAACATGTGAATTAAGCGGAAATACAATTCATGCATACATTATTGAAATTATGCATTAAAAACTAAAGGTGAAAACAACGAAATTGAGAAAGAAGAAGAGAGAGAGTGAAAACGATCTGATAACAGAGTTCACCACAAACGTGACTACGTCTCCGGGTCCGCTCCAATAGAGTGAGACCGATCTGATTAATCTCCAAAAACAAAATTACAATTGCACCAAGATCATTTCCTTCCAGCACTTCGGCGGCATAACAAAACTCCGACGTACATAAATGATCGAAAATATCCTTAGAAAAATCTCCTTGTTTCTCACAGTTTCACCACCTAGACTTGAAAAATATATTATCAAACTCACTCCTAAACTCCCCTTTTATACATCAAATTTACTCAAATTGGCCTTTAACCAATTGATTTTACAATATTCCCCCTATCTCCCATTTTTATATTTTCAAATAACTAAATCCCCCTTAATTACATAATAATCTTTTAAAAGATATAATTTTAGCCCCTGTTATCCTTATTCAGGCTTTAACTATTTCCCTTAGTTCCAATTAATCCTTAAAAAAGGATTATTGTTTAACAATTTGGAGGGAATTATTTAAAATAGGGGGGTATTCGGTTTCCAAAGTTCAACAAAAATATCCGATGCCAATTATATTTTAGAGCCATTGAATGGCTTGTTGGTGACTATGCATTTTGAAATCCTGGTGGTTTCGGGTTCAACTCCCGGCGGTTAGCATTTTCCACATATGTATATTCTAAACTCATCAAAACAAACTGGCGACCATATTTAGCAAAGCGAAATTTGTTTGGTGCAACAGTCGCGCAGATATTTAGCTCATATGAGGTGGGGGGATCGAATCCCCCCAACATACTCTTTTTTTATAAAACAAATTCAACCACCGATGATGGATGGTATTGCCATGTGCCGCACCAGGAGGGTGCCACGTGGCGAACGTTCATTCGCTGAAAGAAGTGGCATGCCCATTGATGTGTGCTGACTGGACTACAGATGTGGAGACTGACTGTGTGTACGGAATGTATAGAAGGGACACGTGTCATAATCAGATTGGAATGTACAAATCACTTGACTACCACGTGTTATGCTCTGATTTTTCCACATTGGATCCCATACTGTACGGTCTGAATGATGACGTCAGCCATTGTACCATCAAGTCAATTAAACTTTGACTGTCAATATCTCGAGCATACGATGTCAATTTTTGATGAAATGAATGTTGTCAGAATCGTCTCAACAAGCTCTGCAATTTGAAACTACTTCCATTGATTTTTGAGACAATCATTTTTTTCACTTTTTGGATGCCCGCTGATGGTAGTTTGACCCAAGGTTTGCCTGGCCATAACTTGTGCAAACGAACTCCTTTTTGCCCCGTTCAAGTTGCGCTGGAATCAGGACATCGATCTCTTTTTGATGGTGCTAAATTCTGGAGTATTGGAGACATTTCAATTTTTAGTGAAAATATCCCCCGAATCAACTCGTACCTCTTATCCACCCAACCACTTAATTTCTTGCTAATTACATCTACATGTGTTAACATAGCTTGAAGTGAATTTTCAAGCGTGGTTCTTTTTTGAGGTTGAACTTACAAGATCGTTCAACCTCGCAATTAACTCCTCAATTTGTTTTTTGTTGTTTTAAATTTCCCCCATTAAACTTTATTGAGTTTTAGTGGGATGTTGAGGAATTGTTGGAGGAGTTTTTTGTTGTGGTTGTTTGTCATGATTTTTTTGGTGTGATTTTTCATGAGGAGGAGAAGGATTTTGAGGATAATTAGGTGGATTTTCAACTCTTGAAAATTAAAGAAATTAACATCAAAAACATATTAAATCTACCTATTTAACAATGAATTCATAAAAAAAAAATTACTCCTTGGAGCTCCCCAGTGATGTGGCAACATTCTAGCAAAGAAATAGCAAATATTTAGTGAATAAATTGATGAATTTGGGGTCTCCACAAAATGAGGGTTCCTTGGAAGGGTTTGTAGGCCATGGATGAAAGAAATATGAGTATAAAAATGATTTGGAATTTCTTTTTTTTTTCCTTATATCAACTCACAATGTGCTCGTGTTATAACATGAGCATGTTATAGGCTTGGTGTGACCAAGCCTTAGGCTCAATCACACCAATCCATAATGCAAGCATGTTATAACACAAGTGTGTTATAACGTCCTTGCATTATGGATTTTTAAATTTTCTTTAAAAAGTTGGCCACTTTTTGGCCCCCCAATTTTTTGCACCCACCCATTGGAGAATGTGTGTCCTAGGTAAGTGACCTAGGACACATTTTTCCAAGGGTGAATGGGTCCTCACTTAGGCATAGGACCTAAATTTTTACTATTTTTTTGGTAGTATTTCAATGATTTCAAATATATATTCACATGTTGACTCGTATTATTTGAATTTTGGGAATTAATGTTACATATGTATAAATATAAGGTCATTTCACTAAGTTTCATCTAAGATTTTCTATCAAAATTCAAGATATCAGAAGATCACTTTCACAAGAGCATTTAAAAAGAATTTCAAGGAATTCAAGGGAAGATTTGTAGAACTATTGCAGCAATCAAGATCCATTATCATGTCAAAGTCTTCTTGCATCATGCATGTTATTTGAGCTATTATGTTGATGTAGTGGTCAAGATCTATTCAAGCATTCAAAGGAATTGTTTTAAATAAAGTATCAAGATCAAGATCCACATCTATTGAAGCCATTTCATGCAAGCTACAAATCCACATTTCAAGGTTCAAAAAAGGGTTTGGTGAGTTGTGGCATATTCTTGTTCATTCATCATTCCTTTTATGCTATTTCATTTCATTACAAGGCTTAATTACCAAAATGCATTTTGACCAAGGTAAACCCACATTAACCAACAACAAAAAGGCATTCCCTCTTAATGTGTGTTTTCAGATTTTAGATGGAAGATCTCTTGAAGAGAAATATTGCAAAGTTGTCAAAGTTGCATTTATTTTTATCGTTCTTGTAATTTCATGGAAACTCTCCTATAGGATTTATTTCCAATTTTTTTACTGTGAAAATTGGGGATCTAGGAGTGTAGGCACAACAAAAGAGAACCCAAAAACTATTTTAACAAAACCCTAGCCAATAGTCATTCACCATAGGGTGAATGAGTCCTTAATTAGCTTTGAAAAATTACTTTTGGTGACTGGTACACAATTCTCCATTTCTCAGATCTATATTTTGAGTGTTGGTTACATCAAAATTGATTTTAATCTATTAGATGCACTTTATAGATTTCATTTTGGAGTTTTTTTGGTATTTTTAATCTTTCTCCCCAAAGTGTTGTTTAGTCAAAAATACCATCCTTGCAAAAAAAGGAAATCAACAGATTCACACTTTGACTTGACTCACCTTAAGGTTGACAGTCCAAGTTCATTGTGTGGATCTCATTTCTTAAGTTAAATTAGAGAAATAGATCCATCATACCCCCTATTTTCCATTCATTCCCATTTGATGGTAAACCCCATTTTTCTATGTTTCATATTGATGCACCTATTTTTCATATGTTTCATTATGGTGAACCCAACCTTTTGAGCATTGTAATTTTCTAATTTTGGAGTCCATTTTCACCTTAGATTTAGATATTGTATTCATTTGCATTTCATTGCATTGAATTGGGTCTCATCTAGGGTTGTTTAGCTTGCATTAGTTTACATTTCATTTAAGGGTTTTCAGATTACATCTTTGCATTTTTGAATTCTGAAAAAAATAAAGTCATTTTGCATATCATTTACATAGCATTGTAGCATCATACATTTGCATTTGAAAATTGAAACAAAATTTCACATCAAATTAGGTCTCCTATTTTTTCATTTTGTAATATTTTTCACTTGCATTCAACATTAATTTCATAGAAAATTCAAACTGTAACTTGTTGCTTCTGACCAAAATTTGGAAACCATTAGAATCATCTCAGAAATCTACAAAAAAAATTAAAAACCCTAACCTAGGACACATTCTCCCTAGGGTGAATGAGTTCCTGATCAAGGTCATTTCCTAATTTTTTGGGCATTAAAACATCTCTTTCTACATTCTATTTTGCTATTTTTAGTATTTTGTTTCAGTTTATAGATTTTTTGTTAGTTGAAATTGATCACATTTATCTTAATTTGATAAATTTAGTGCATTGTGTAATTTCAAACTTGCATTTACAAGATATCATTTTTAGGTTTTTGCATTGTGTAATCAGAAAATTACCTTGTTTAGAATCTAAAAATTGCATTTACATATAATTATATTCTAGGTTATTGTATTGCATATAACCCTCTTTCCATTTTGGGTTTACATTGAGTTTGTGAATCTTGCATGAGCTTTACAACTTGGTGTCCTATTAGCAATACTATTGTGATACGTAGTTCAAGACTCATGTCATCCCGTGATACACCATTCACCGTGGATCTTGGGTTCTCCAACTCGTTTACTAATAGTTTTGATAATCAACCCTCTATGGATCATAGCCTCCATACCTCATTTCCAATGGCTTCCCTACCTACAAATAATGTACATGATGTTGAAACAATGATTGCTAATATCCCACAAGAAAACATAAGGATGAATGAAGAATTAAAGAATTTACAAGATTTTGTCAGAAACAAACCTATTACTTGTAATTCCATTCCTCTCATATGGAACATACTAACAATGTTGAAACATGAACAAGGAATAGATTTTATATGTTCCTTGGCCCATATCATTAATGCTAATTTTCCTCCCCCTCAACCACCTTCCAATACATCTCCCATGGATAAGAGAAAAGAACACATAAATTCTAAGCACTTTATTGCTCCTAACATATCCTTTTCTTAAAAGTGAAAGGGCTTGTGATTAGAAGATGAAACTGATGACCAAACTATTATCAAACCAACAAAGAAGAAGCTAAAACTACATGCACATCAAAAACTCCAACTGCAAAAGTTGTATGATATTCCTACATCTTCCTATGACCTATTACGAATTTCCAAGACTAAGAATATCTTTTACACCCTTTTACATTAGGGATTAATCAAATTTCCACATAAACATGAAAATCTAACTAAACAACAAACTTATCAAAATAGGCCATATTGTTCTTACCATAGATTCTTTGGACATCACACTGATAAGTGTCATATTTTAAAGGGAATATTGGAGAAATTTAGGTCCCCTAGGGATCCATCTTGACACTCCTTGCCATGTAATAGCTGTAGGATTTTAGCATGCTCACTATTACATGTTTAACATTCATTGAAAATAATTTTGTTTATCGCAAGGATCTCATTCTCATCACTTATTTCGACTCATCCTTATCCTACACTTCGTGGGGGAAAGGTGTTAGATAGCCTTTTCCTAGCTTTGGCACTTAATGATTGTCTCTTTGGCTAGTTTTCCACCTTTTGTATACACTAAATAAGATTGGGATAATGATGACCTGCTATAGGTTGACTCGTATGTGCCTTCCTAGTATTTTGTTTTTCATGTTTCTTTATGTGATTTCATGTGTGTAATGTGATCTCCCTCTTATTGTTCCATTTGATGTATCTCTCTACTCATGTGCATTCTTCTATTTGTACCTACATTCTTATATGTGTCACAAACATTTATGTTTTCTTTTTGGGGATGATGCAAGGTGTCAAGACATTTAGGTCTCTTCCATGTTGACCCAAAAAAAAAAGATTCTTTTTTTTTGCTCTCTATGTGTCATTCTTCCTGTTTTACGAGTATTTGGGGAATTATGATGTTTTCGAGCTCTATAATAACATTATATAAAAGATATACTAACCCTGAATATGTAGATCCCTTACATGTTTTTGGGGGAAACCCCTTCCCCTTACATGATGTAGTTTCATTCAGGAACATATGGCTTGAAATAGGGTTTTTCAAATAAGCTCTCATGTCTTCCTTATGGTTAGCATTGAATGTTTGCTACTTTAAAGTTGATTTCTCATAAAAATGGTGTTAGTAATCACTTTAAAGTGGGGTCATACATCAAAACTCATGTTTCATTGTGTGATTTTCTTTTTTCCTATGATGTGTCCTTTTATTGGTGGTGTCATTGGGTTTGATTCCCTCTAAGAGTGTGATATTTCTAAGTGTACAACTTTCCTCTTAGTGGTGATGCTATGAGTTTCAATTCTCTTATTCTAGACTTGTCCTCTCTCAGAGACATTAGACATGATGATCCCTAAGAAAAGACCTTACATGAACTAAGTGAAGTCCCCTTGAGCAAACCTATATATAAATATAATGTTCATAAGTGCTTATCATAATACAACTTGTTAGCCTTGTGAATCTTGAACCCCTAAATTCAAGGCCACCAAGAAAAAAAAACCTTGCTTTCCAATAGAGCCTTTCCCATGTTCATGAGTGCTTAGCATAGTGTATCTTTTTAGGCCTTGTGAAGCTCAACATTTTATATTGTGGTTCCTTATTGAAGTTTTTAGGAGGATAGCTTTGAAATGGAATGGGAGCCTAATAAGATTCTCTCATTTTCCACCCATTGGGGGCTCACCTAGTGCATGGTCTAAGGTTCCATTAGCCTGTGTGAGTGTATGTGTTGTTTGCATAACAGATATCGAGTTTTGCATGTGAATGTATTGGGCAAACATCCTAGACTTGATCCACATCAAGTTGGAAAAACAATCAAAGCTTGATCCATCTCCCTCTCTCCTAGGCTTTGATGTTGTATGATTGAGTATCTTTGTCATTGTTGCATACATATGTGTCTTGAATGTCTACTTTAGTGTGATTTTGCACTTGCACTCATCTTCTCACTAAAGTGGGGGCTGAATGTAGTGTAGGAAAAAAATCCCTTTTTCACACTTAATTTGGGAAATATTAATAATAAAAGGAACTAAATGATGCCTTAATTTAGTGTTGCAATATGCATTTTACATATTCACATTATGTTTAGGGTCTTATTAAATAAAATGCACTTAATTTTTCCTTATTTATGGTGTTTTAAGGTGTACCTTTACACTTTCACACTCATCTAGGGCTTTATTAATTAATTGAGGTTAATTTTCCTTAATTGGCCCCTTTAATTCAAATCCAAGCTTAATTAATTGTAATTTTTGAAGAGGAAAACCCAAAATTCATTAATTCCATAACATAACATTTAGCACTGGAGAATGTGTCTCCTAGGTAAGTGACCTAGGACCCATTCGCCCAAGAGAGAATGGGTCCTCACTTAGGCATAGGACCTAAATTTTTACTATGTTTTTAGAGGTATTTCAATGATTTCGAATGTATATTTATATGTCGGGTTGTGTTATTTGAATTTTAGGAGTTAATTTTACATATGTATAAATATAAGGTCATTTCACTAAGTTCAATGTAAGATTTTCTAGAAAAATTCAAGTTATCATAAGAGCACTTTCACAAGAGCATTTCAAGAGAATTTTGAGGCATTCAAGGGAAGATTTGTATAAGAACCATTGCAACAATCAAGATCAATTATCATGTCAAATTCTTCTTGCATAATGCATGTTATTTGAGCTAATATGTTGATGTAGTGTTCAAGATCCATTCAAGCATTTAAAGGCATTGTTTCAAATCAAGTTTCAAGATTAAGATCTACATCCATTGAAGCCATTTCATGAAAGTTATAGATCCACATTCCAAGGTTCAGACAAGGGTTTGGTGAGTTATGACATAGGCTTGTTCATTCACTATTCTTTTTATGCTATTTCATTACATTACATGATTTAATTACCAAAACAAGGTTTGACCAAGGCAAACCCCTATTCACCAACAAAAAACCATTGTTCCCTCTTGACGTGTGTTTGTAAATTTTAGGTGGAAGATCTTTTGAAGAAAATAATTGCAAAGTTTTCAAAGTTACATATTTGTTGTCATCATTCTTGCAATTTCACGAAAACTCACCTACAATATTTATTTTTAGCTGCCCGACTATGAAAAATAGGGATCTGGGAGTGTAGACACAACAAAAGAGAACCTAAAAACCATTTTAAAAGAGCCCTAGCTAGGACCCATTCACCATAGGGTGATTAAGTCCTCAATTAGCTTTGAAAAAGCACTTTTGGTGATTGGCACACATCATTTTTCCTTTCTCATATTTGTATTTTGATTTTTGGTTCCAACATAATTGAGTTTAATCTATTAGATGCAATGTATAGCTTGCATTTTGGAGTTTTTTTTCTATTTTTAATCTTTCTCCCCAAAGTGTTTTTTAGTTAGGACCCCTGTCCTTGCAAAAAAAAGGAAATCAATAGATTCACACTTTGACTTGACTTACCTTGAGGTTGATAGTCCTTTCATTGTCTGGATCTCATTTCTTGAATGAAATTAGAGAAATAGGTCCATCATACCCCCTATTTTCCATTCATTCCCATTTGATGGTAAACCCTATTTTTCTATGTTTCATATTGATGCGCCTATTTTTCATATTTTTCATATATAATAGAAATTAGTAAAGATATTATCAAAGAATAACCATAATGATAACACAATTTTCTTAATTTTTGCACAATTATCCTAGTGCCCATACAAAATAACCTACTTAGAATACCTCAAATCAATTTAATCAAGTATTGATCAACATATGTAAGTCCAAAATAAGAGTATCAAAATGCAAATACAAGATATATTACAAATAGGGGTTATCATGCACATAAGATGAAAGTGACATATCCAATATAAATACCATTGGGAAATAACCTAAAATTTCATATTTAGGTTGATAAATGGTGTTGTGCATATACTTTCACACTCAATTTACATTTCAATTATACCTACTCCACACACGCAAACATTACCAAAGTTAAAAAAATTAGTTAGCATTATTCAATATCACATATATCATATAATCATGAAATTTACTTGATAATCAATTTAATGCAAGCTATTAAGATCATTAAAACCACCACATCCATGATCCTATCATAGAAGTCATAATGCAAGCATCTCAAGATACATGTAATAAAATGCATCATTTAATCACAATAAGCTTGGTACACATCCAAACACACATCCAACACACCTCAACAGAAGAAAAAGTATTCACAACAATGAATACTAATAATAATGGAGAATGAGAAATATTGATAAGCATTTAAATAAATGAACACAAATATTACATATGCATCACATGATACATAGTTAGAAACATAATGTTGAAGTAGCTATCTCAAGGAAACAACATTATTTGCATTATATTGTAAGATGGAACACCCTATTCCAACACATCACTAAATATGTTAAATCAATAATGACCCAAGTCCCTAAATTTGAGTAAGAAAAGCTAATTATAGTGAAGAATCATGTTTATTGGATAAGGGGATAGAGTTTGATTTATGCAAACTAGGCAACACCCAAAAAATATGCATTATAGTAGAAGGAGAGCATATAGGTTACAAGGAGTTTAAAATTCCTTAACTAATAAAGTCTTATTCAAAGGGAAAATAGATAGATTTCTTGTAAGATTCATCCAAGACTATGTTCAAAATTTCTATATGAGCTCCTTCAAGTGTTTATATGTACATTTCTAATGCAGGAGCATCCATGGATGGTTGACAATCTTGCATCAACCAAAAAAATTCAAATTTGAAATTTCCATTTGCATTTCATGTTAGGAGGCTAATTTTAATGAGTTGAGCATAATTATATTTAATTAAATAAAAATCATTTTTGTTATGCAAGTTATAAATTGGAGATAGTGGAGGTGTAGTTGAATGAAAACTTGGGTGTGGGTTTGTGCGATTTACAAAATCGCATGAAAAATAATATATTTATTTTTCTATTATTGAAATCACTAATTCTCAAGAGGGGGTTGTGAGTTTTCCAAATAGGAGAGAAAACTTGATTTTTTGGGGATAGGGGTTTTGTTGCATGTCTTGGGGCATTCATTTGTGGCTGCAGGTTTGGAGAGGAGAGAGATTGGTGTAGATTTTCTTGAGATTTTATTAAAGTGATTTGTTGCAATTTCAAAGGTTTATCATAGCCATTGAAGGTTGAAGACACCATTGTTGAGGATTAAAGAGTTGCAGGTGATTGTTTGCAAGTGAATAGTGCAAATTTGGAGGTGTTGATGAAGCACATAGTTTTCTTTTTCTTGTAGCTTGATTTTTACTTCATTTTCAGATTACGTAATGGGAATATGTTGATTTCCATCAGTCATTTATTTACTTAAAATCATTTTGTAATCAAATTTCTTTAATATGAATACATTTTGTTGTAAAATTCAAAGAATTTCATTAGAATATGTTGTAGATTTGTATGCATTGTTGAGATTGATTGAGTGTTTTATTTTTAGAAAAGAGGTTTGTTCAGAACCCCTCTTTCATCAGTGGTATCAGAGTAGGAAGATCCCAAGTGTGTGAATAAATCACCGAAGAGAGACAGTTTACACAAGGACTATAAGTGTGGGTTGTGAGAAAAATGAATGTAAGAGGAGCTTTGCATGGTGGAGGGAGGAATAATTGAAAAAATTTCCATGATGGTGATTTTATATCCTTGAGAAGGAAAGTTGAAACTTTACAAGAAGAGCTATGAAAGAGAGGTGAACATAGGAGAAGAGAATCTGAAAGTGAAGATGAATCTTCAGACACTTCAAGTCAGTCAAGTGGTACAAGAAATGTTGTAGTAGCAACAAACAATCCTCTTATTGTTGCTTTTTCCAAGATTGGAAGGAGACTGAAGATGGATGTTCCAACCTTCAATGGGAGTTTGAATCCAAAAGAATTAATTAACTGGATAAATGACATGGATGAGTTGTTTGAATTTGAGGAAATTGAAGACCTTGATAGAGTTATATTTGCAAAAACAAAATTGAAAGGGCATGCTAGCATTTGGTGGAAGGAAATACAACTTGAAAGAGGAAGAAGAGGAAAGGATTAGATATCCAAATGGGATAGAATGGTAGGGATGATGAAAAGATAATTCATTCCAGCAGATTATGAGCTTGAGTTTCTTAAGAAAATGCAAAGTTTGAGACAAGGGGCAAGAACTATGAAGGAGTACACAAAAGAGTTT
>VDFB02345502.1:0-55367 GCA_007258455.2 Sequoia sempervirens
GGGAGGTGACCAACAACAAGGAGGAATTGAGGCACACCATATAAAAAATGATGAAACTGAAAGGTTTTGAAATGCCATTGATGAACTCCAGAGAGAACTCAACAAAGTGATCAACCAAGATAGAGCCCAAGATTTTGATGCACCAAGAAGGGAGTCAATAGGTGATCCAGGGGGACACTAATGATTTCCCGCAATAGGGTGAGTTAGCAGCTACTTTTGTAGAGGACGTTCCTCCTAATGACTGCAATGAGTAGAAGAGGATGGGCAAAGGATTCTAAGTTTTTTGTTGGAAAGTTGATTATGTCTAGTTGCACATACAATTTTGTTATTTATATTTTAAAGGACAATTATGATGTTTTTGCACTATTCAGATGAATGCAAGTTAATCTGTAAACAACGGCAACAACTCCTAGCTTGTATTAGACATCTAGTTGTAGCATGATCAACATTATCTGAAAATCAGCATGTAATGATGTTCTGCCTATACTTAATATAAAAAAAAAACACTAAAGTTCACTTTCTTTTCTTGATTATTTGTTTTTATTTAAAAAATGGTAAAGCAAAAGTAACTTTAGATATTTTATTTTATATAAAATTTATATACTAGTATATTTATATTTAAAAATATATATTTAAAGTAGTCAAGGATATCTCTTTTCCGTAGTTTATTTGATTTTCTTACTTTTTTTTTTTCTTTCATCATTTTTATTTTTTAATTTTTCCTTCTTTTTTTTGGTTTGATATTTTTGGTGATTTTCTCCAACTTTTTCTCCTTCAGTGTTTCAAATTTTCAATTTCTTTTTAGGTTTTTATTTTTCTAGTGGTTTTATTTTTATTTTCAAATTTCTTCAGTTCATGAGATTTTCTCGGTTTAATTTTCAATGGTTTTTTTAATTTCTTTTGGGTTTTATTTTTGTTTTCAAATTTCTTTTGGTTTCGGCACTCTTATTTCTTAAGGTTTTCAATTTCCTTTTGGTTTTTTCTTACAATGAGGTTTTGGTTTTTTTTACTTAATGAAATTGTAGCAAACATATTTCAATTTTTTTTTAAAATAAAATTGTAGGAAACATATTTTTTAGTTTTTGTGCTGGAAAAACAAAGAACTGATCACCTCACTTTGATATGATCCCTTTAAGCCAATTTTTATGATGCTTGAACCTGCAAAAACAAATGAAAAATGAAAATTGGACTTAATTTGTTTCATAAAAATAATTTTATAAAATAAGAAGCACAGATGAATTTTATTACAAATTAATTTCATTCCAAATTTTTAAAATATTTTTAAGAAAAGTTTTGCTAAAATATTTTTGAAATACTTTTTATATATTTTTTGTTTTAAGAATGAAAATATTTTTTAAAAAACATAAGAATTTCTATAATATAACTTAAGAATATAAATCTAATAAACAAAAAGAATATTTTATATTTAGAAATATGAATGAGATAGAATAGGATATGTAGAGTTAAATTGACCATCATTAGTTAATTCATAGGATTTTAGAAAGTTTTATTTTATAAAATAAATAATTTTATTTTTATTTTGGATGATGTCACCATAATGGTTGATGTCATCTTTTAATTGAGTTTTGATAATTAAAAAAGTTGATAATGGAGCGTTCCAAATTTAAAACTACTAAGGTTTACAACTTGATGGTGCAGGGAGACCATTAGGAAAGTATTACAAGAAAAAGGATTCATCAAATAAAGCCCCTCAAGTTTGATTTCCAGGTCCATATACTCATTTGCATTTCTTAAGTTCTCGAAGTATGCAATGGTAATTGCTTCAATGGATAAGTAAAAGCAAAAAGGGTACCTTAAACAGGAATACATTATCCTCAAAATAAGCTACATGGTAAGCAATTCCTAGGGAAATTATATCAACATTACATGAATCTAGAATAGTGCTTATTGACAGAATACAAATAACACACTAATACAAGAATTTCCCATTCTGCAAAATAAGGGGCGAGAACAACGTATTGTGCACCTCTTGGGTACATTATGCCTACCTGAATCTCAACCTCCCCAAAGAAAAATATATATCCACACCCCTTGCTTCAACCCCTATACCCTGTGCATCTTTCTCCCTATTGCATTGAAAAAGAAACATGCATATAAAAATATCCCCCCAAAGACTAGGCTCACGAAGTTTGTATGGAAGGAAATTATTGATTCTCATGCCTCTGCACACTCTGCACAGCCTACACCACTCCTCACCTGTGCAATGATTAAAGGAGTTGAGTTTGGAGAAAACTCTAGCTAGTTCTTCAAATGATTTAGAGGAACTGAGTTTGAAAATTGAGGATTTTTGGACCACCACTCCTCACCTATTCAATTAAAAGACCAACTTAATATCACACTGGTTTGTGGTGTATACTCATCATTAGGAGAAATTTACATAAAAAATGGGCCTCCTAAGGAACTCTAAAAATGTAAAAGTTATCTCAAATAATAAAAATTATTTAAATATAAAAAATATAAATTACTTAACTACATGAGTTAAGTGGGGACACATGTTTTTATTATAATTCCTTAAAAACCTCAAGGCCATTATTTTTTTAAAAGTGGTAACATATATTTTTATTGACAAAATCAAGTTCACTTTTTATTTTAAATTATTTATTTTCTTTTCTTGATTTTTTATTTTTTATTTTTATTTTAAAAATCTTAAACTCAAGTTCATTTTTAAAAAAAAATTAGTAACATATATTTCTATTATAATTTATTAAAAAATTCAAGTTCAATTTATTTTCTTAATTATTTATTTTTATTTTTAAAATGGTAAAGTAAAAGTAACTTTAGATATTTTATTTTATATAAAATTTATATACTAGTATATTTATATTTAAAAATATATATCTAAAGTAGTGAAGGGATATCTCTTTTCCATAGTTTATTTGATTTTCTCACTTTTTCTTTTCTTTCATCATTTTTATTTTTTAATTTTTTCCTTTTCTTTTTGTTTGATATTTTTGGTGATTTTCTTCAACTTTCTCTCCTTCCAATTGTTTCCATTTTTCCAATTTCTTTTATTTTGATTTTTTATTTTTCTAATTATTTTTATTTTTATTTTTCAAATTTATTTTTGGTTCATGTGGATTTTCTCAACTTTTGCTCTTTCCAAACTAGTTTAATTTTTTTTGGTTTATTTTTTATTTTAAGTTTTATTTTTATTTCCTTTGGTATTTTAATTTTATTCTTTATAATGGGGTTTTGGTTTTTTTCTTAATGAAATTGCAACAAACATATTTCAATTTTTTTTAATGAAATTGTAGCAAAAATATTTTTTAGTTTTTGTGTTAGAAAAACAAAGAACTAATCACCTCACTTTGATATGCTCCCTTTAAGCCAATTTTTATGATGCTTGAACTTGCAAAAACAAATGAAAAATGAAAAATAGACTGAATTTGTTTCATAAAAATAATTTTATAAAATAAGAAGCACAGATGAATTTTATTACAAATTAATTTCATTCCAAATTTTTAAAATATTTTTAAGAAAAGTTTTGTTAAAATATTTTTGTAATCTTTTTTATATATTTTTTATTTTAAGAATGACAATATTTTTAAAAAAACATAATAATTTCTATAATAGAACTTAAGAATATAAATTTAAAAAACAAAACAAATAAATTTTATAATTAGAAAGATGAATGAGATAGAATAGGATATGTAGAGTTAAATTAACCATCATGAGTTAATTCATAGGATTTTAGAAAATTTTATTTTATAAAATAAATAATTTTATTTTTATTTTGGATGATGTCACCAAGAATGGTAGATGTCATCATCTTTAATTAATTCTGATAACTCAAAAGCTGATGATGGAGCGTTCCATACTTAAAACTGTTAAGGCTTACAACTTGATGGTGTAGGGAGACCATTAGGAAAGTATTACAAGAAAAAGGGTTCATCAAATAAAGCCCCTCAAGCTTGATTTCCAAGTTCATATACTAATTTTTGTTTCTTAAGTTCACAAAGTATGCAATCGTAATTGCTTAAATGGTTGAGTAAGAGCAAAAAGGGTACCTTAAATAGGAATATATTATCCTCAAAATAAGCTACATGGTAAGCAATTCCTAGGGCAATCATATCAACATTACATGAATCTAGAATAGTGCTTATTGGGTAAAGGCAACGGTTGGGTAGATCTAAGAGAGGAAGTTTGACCAAAATAAAAATTGCATGAAATGTATCATTGCTAAAAAGGCATACACATTACCAGATCAGTATCCAAGTCAACTGAATGGTGTTTCTCGTGATTGGTACAATAAGCCAAAACGATACTGTTTCTCTCTTAGATGTATTTATTTTTTAAATTAGCTGCATTGTGTATCTATTTTAATCAGAAAGTTTTGCCTGCACAAGGAGAGACCATATAGAGTATGCATTTCAAAGGTCTCCATCAAAGAAAATTTTCACTACCACCTCCTCCTCAATTTAATAATAATAAACCTAATCTTATAGTTTAATTCGTGATTGGTTAAATCTACTCTTTTTTTTATTTATATCTTCATGCTTTTGTTTTGTTGTTGGTATTTAGTTTTTGTTTGTTTAGTTTATTTTTGTTCAATATTTTATAGTTTTTAAATTGCATTTAAAAAACGAAAAACATCAACAAAATAAATAACGTTAAATTGTAAATCGAAAACCATAAAAAACTAAACCTAAATTGGACCCATTTTTAAAACTTAGAAATCAAAACCCTAGAAACCTTAGGTTCCAAAAAATATGTCTCTAAAAACTAATTTACCCAAGTTAATCCTTGGACCTAAACCCTAAAACATAAACCTAAAACCCTATTTACCCTAAACGTAAACCTAAAACATCCTTCTAACATTGTGTAGTGTCATAAATTAGGGCTCCTTGGAGGTTTCTTACATTTTTTATTTGACATATAGATATGTTGAAATCATGTCATCAAATCTCTAAATCTAAACCTTAAACCCCAAAGCATTCATTTTGTCATAGGACCTTAAAATGAAATTTGGTTGCCTTAGGCAACTACACCAAATTTTATTCCCTTAAGCCATGGACCATTTTGTCCTAGGACCTTACTAGACATAGATCCCCTTGAGCCATCCTATCACCCTAAATTGTAAATCGATGTCTTAAGGGGTACTAATATGACATTTAAGGGGATTAAACAAGTTCTCAAAATTTGGTGAATAGAGCTCAAGCTCATCTTTGTTTATTTTGTACATTGCAATTAGGTCACTAGCATATATCTATGTGTCCTTTTGAACATGTATTCTATTAATTTTTCATTCTCATCTTTAGTATTCTTTGAAAACAATGAATGGGATTATGAATTAATGTTAACTCGTTAAACTTATAATTTCTTCTTAACTACTTTTTCCCACTATAGAGAACTTGTGTCTCTTATCATGAAATTAAAAAAATTATATAAATCAATTTATGTCCTCAAATTTAATTAAATTCAATGTCATACTTGATTAATACATGTATTCACAATTGATATACCTTAGCTCTAGATAGATATACTCTTGTTGGGAAACAAGAGCTATCTCAATCTATAGTACCCCTCCATTTTGCTTATGTTTTTGATAGTATGTTTTACTTTGATAGACCCTGATACTTTGTTTTGATGTATTTGATCACTGACATGTAGAGCGATGGTGGATTTATTTTATGATGTGATGATACACTATTTGGTGGTGATTATTTCTGACATGCTTTATGTTAGCATAGATGTTTACTTGAGATGTTATTGCTATATATACTTATGGTAGATTTATTTATATTTATTTTTTCAGTTCGATGTAACATTGTATTGGTGAGGAGAACGGAGTTGCATCACTCGCTTGCGAGTGCCCTTTGATTTCCATGATTTTCTCTTCATGGTGTGTTTGAAATATGGATTATATACATGTATCTTATATGTCTAATTGCAAGATTGTAGGTACATGACACCGACTCCACCTAGTTTCATAGGTCTGAGTGTGTCCAAACTCAATGGTAATGTTGATTGGGAGATATTAACGAGGTTTTTCCTAGTCTAGCCTCAAACCTAGTCACAGTATGTCGTTAGTTTAGGTCTGGTATGTTTGGTTGTCACATCTTTGTTTACCTTGTTATTTGTTAAGCAAGATTTATGTTGTGAATTTAATGTTAGATTAATGTTATTTATAATTTAGTGCTTATTTAATTAATTTTAAATATTGTAGTTAAAAGCTTCTTATTTTATTTAATTAATTAAATTAGTTTATTTGGTAAGATAATTTAGTCATTGTGATTAAAGTTATTTTATTAAATAAATAATTAATTGATTAAATTTCCTATTATTGAGTGAATAGATTAAATATTGTTTAAATGCTTTTGTGTGAATGGGAATTTTAAATAAAAAAAAATGAAATTAATTTTGAATTCTTAAATTCAATAAAATAAAATAATTCTTGATAATTGTTAGAAGAAAATATCCGTGAGTTTGTTAGAAGATATTTTCTTGATTTTCCATGTGTGTTAGTAAAATTAAATGCAAATTCTTGTTGAGGATTTTCTCAGAGAGAATATTGCCAAAATTGGGAAGGCAAGAAGGCACTTCACGGAAAAGAAAAGAAACAGAGTATTGCTAGAAAAATTGTGATTTCTTTTGGGTTTTGATTTTAAAATTTTGGAAGAAGATCTGGGATTATTTCTGGTACAGTAATTTGCATTATTTTGAAAAGTGGAGATTTGAAAAGGGTTTTGGAGATTGCACACAGCAGACAAAGCTTTTTCTTCAACTGTCAATTCTTCAAGCTACAGGAATACAGGTTCTTTGCTATTTATTTATCTAGTTTTGTGATTTGAAAGATTTCCTATACAAAGATTTAAATTTGTAGAAGTTTTGTTAATTTGTAAAATTAAAATATTTCCTGAAGAAATAATTTTGATTGAAGCTTCTGTTCTTCTCGGTAAATTTTTGTTGAAATATTTTGAAGAAAATTTGTTACTCTCTGTGTTAAATTTCAAAACAAGATTTTATAGTAAAATTAGAGAACAACACAAAAGGTTTTATTAAATAATAGAAGATCTTAAAAGGAAACAAAAGAAATCTCTGTATATTTATAAATGAAGTTCTCTGTTAAATTTGATGTTAAATTTGGGGAAAAGAAACCTCTGTGATGACTATAGAAAAGAATTTGAGAATTTAGTTTTGAGTGAAATTCTTATTTTGTTATGGAAATTGAAAACCCAAAATTGAAAACCTGTGTTATTTGATTAAAACTTTCCTATAGAAAATTCTTTATTAAATTTTGCTCTTCTTGAGCAATCTTTTTGATTTATTGATTTTATATATATGTGTGTGTGTGTGTGTGTGTGTGTGTGTGTGTGTGTGTGTGTATATGCATAGTTATATAAATTGTGCATTTGAAATCATAGAAAATACTCAAATAAATATTATTAAAAATGATTTTTTTTTAGATGAATCGCTGTACAAGCGAAATTGGGCATGAAATTAAAAGAAAAAAATGGAATAAAATCCGTGAGATAATATACAAGAAAACACGGATCTTATATTTTTGTTTTACATTGAATAAAATATAATATTTATTGAGTAATTATGAAGGGGGCGCAGGGGCTACCCCCACAGCCACCTGATGAAGGGTGACAGTTATGGAGGCAGTTGGCGCTACCCATACAGGCAGCACATAGGCTGCCAACACAGCCACGGCCCCCATATGGGTCGGTTGTGGAAACAACCAATACAAACCCCAAATGCATATTGCTTAAGGGTTAATAAAATTTGATTCTTTTTTTATTTTATAAGGAATTTCTTTATATGGATTTTAATTGTTACGGATTTTGAATATATTAAATTTAAACTTAAAATACATTATATATATATATTCATTTGTATATTTATATATATATATAAATATATATATGTATGTATATATATGCATATATAGTTTCAAGAAAATGATTATGTATTAAAATAGGGTTTTTTCTTTATTAGATGCATGTAATGCATGAGATTAACCATTTTTAAAACAATAAAATTGAAAAGAGAAAATTGATATTTATTTTTATATGAAATTGAGAAAATCAGAATTAGATTAATTGATTCAATTTATTTTAATTGTTTGAGAAAAGAACTATAAACAATTTGATTAATTTTCATGTTATATGAAATTGATTTGATTGGATTTAGTAAATCCTAACATGAGATTCTTATTATGCCTGAATTGCTTTAAATTTTTTTTACTCGTATTGGGCATATTGGGGATTATACGAGTTTTTAAGTCTTCTAGATATAGTTTCTTCATGAGGGAGTTATTTTTATGATGGTTTCATATTTTGAACAAACTAGGGTAGTGCACATGGTTCTATTTGGTTTTTAGACACCTAGTTTTATGAACAGGTTGTGATGTCTATAGTTATATTGATGTTTATTTTGATGTTAGTTTATGTGCACCATGTTTACCTTAGTGGAATTAGATTCCTTGTGTTATTTTTAGGGGAGTGGCTCTTTATGAGGGCCGGCACACAAAGTGGTGCATGGGTAACTCATGTAGAGTTAGTTAATTAGTGAAAACTAAATCAACACATTAGGTAGACTAAAATATTTAACTGGATTAATAAACCTCACTCATGGACTCAAGGGCTAATTCAAACTTGGGGATGAGTCGAGAAGGACTGGAATGGAAAAATCGATATCTAGTTACTATGAAAGATATTCAATTCCGCAACAGATTGCATGAGGGGTCAGGTTTCGTAAGAGGTTACCAGGGTAACCCAAGATGGGGGCCGGAACCTAGGAAGATTCTCCTGGGTAACCTATGCAACATTGTGATGACACTCCACCTATAATAACTGTGTCCTTGTGAACTTAGTGTATTTGATCATTCAGTTCTGGAAGCAATGCAACCATTAAGTTTGTCCTTATATAGTTTTGTCTATGATATTGCTTATGTCTAGGGTTTGTAGGTTACGTCTAGGGAACCTTTTTACTATCTCCTAGCACGAGGGGTGGGCCTACGGGTACCACATGGTTGGGTGGAATGTGCACCTTACTTTGTTGGGTCCCCAGTTCTTGATCGTGGCGATGAGCACTTCTTGGATGGAGAGCTCGTATGTGAAAATGCACTTTCTCATATTTATCATTGGTATCAGTAGAAACCTTACTTATGTATCACTCCTCAATTGTAGTCGGGGAGAAATTTTGTAACAAGTAATTGTACACTTTTATATGACCTACCTCATTTGAAAATGAGTATTGTAATGTTATTGTAATTGCAATGTAAAGAAAGAATCATTTTGTACATTATACCTTCATTGATGTAATTCATTTGTTATTAAATGTATGCTCTTAAGTTTATGAGAATTAAATACATGCTATATTAATTACTTTTATCATCTATGGGATTTACATGTAGTGTGTCATCGCGTTTCTTAGGGAATGTTTGCATTAGTAAAGTTCATGTTTACACTTTTTTAAAAAAAAATATTACACTATCGTAGTCAATGCAACATTCTTTAGGTTACGAGACGGGGCATTACACAATCAATTGTTCCACAAGAAAATGTTTCTCACTATCTTGCAAGTCCATTATTCCAAGGGCCACCCAAACTTCACCCTAAGTTCCCCAAACCTTAAACCCTAAACTCTAAAATCTAAACCCTAAACCCTAAAGCATTCATTTTGTCGTAGGACCTTAAAATGAAATTTGGTTACCTTAGGCAACTCTACCAAATTTTATTCCCTTAAGCCATGGACCATTTTTTCCTAGGACCTTACTAGAATGTATAGATCCCCTTAAGCCATCCTATCACCCTTAATCATTGTGAAGCCCCACCTATAAATGGACATGACACCTGTATAAAAAAAAATAATAAATACAAAAATAAAAAAATCATCATTTAATTTAGGACACATCTAGGGTAATATTAATACAAACAAACAATGGAATACTTAGTATCTTACGGTGATCTAGATTAAACCATCATAAAATAATATTTAAATATTTATCATAACTCAACCAAGGAATTAGATATATGGTTGGAATCCCATATTGAGAATTAAATTGAATAATCATCAAGAATGGTATGGAAACGAATTTCAATATAGTAATGTTTCCTCTTGTTCAGGATGCTAGAAACCATATGGATTTTAGAATAGCGTTCTCTAATGGTATGACAATTATCTTATGCATACATTTGTTTATGACAAAGAAAATATAAATTATATTGAGAAGTATTGTTGAAGGAAGGTAATATAGTAGATGTTTAAAAGGATCACAATGTCTCTATGGAAGGAAATGTAGAAAAGAAAGAGGATTTTGTAAGGCCACGCAAATAGTTCTCTAGAATGCATCTAAGGATCTTAATCCTAATCATGAGATAATGCTTAAAATGTAAAATTAATCTTATAAAATAAATATTAAATGATTAAAAATAAGAAATTTGTTATGTAAATTGTATATGGTACTACTTTTGACGATTGTAATGAAATTTTTTTAGGTTGGTTTTGAGTCACCTTGTGAGCTCAATCAATAAGAAGTAGCGAGCATTACATAGTTATGAAACCCAGTAGAAACAGAGATCAGATGATTAAATTTTAACAAGAAATATACTTTGCACATCAGAGAGCTGTAAACATGAATTTAAAATCACATCCACCTTTAATTTATGGTTTAAAACTGCATACTTATGACTGTGTTAAACTTCTAGTTAAATTGGTAAGTATAATTTATATTTAAAAATAGAAAATAAATAAACGAATAAAGAAGTGAAAATTTACTTAGCATGTCCAAAACGTGGAGAACACCAAGAATAATTGAAGAGAGTACAACATCAAATCGAGGCCCTCCATTAAATAAGGTCATGTTTATTAACCTGGCGATGTTAGACCGAAGGCATTGATGATAGAGACAAACTCCATTTAATAGTTAAGGGCAGTGTGACGAATAGGGACACCAATAAGTCAATATTTTGCAGTAACGTGTTAGGGGAGGAATACAGAGCATTAATCCCTCAACAAAGAGATCTGGCATCGATCTAAAAGAAATACATCCATAGCATTCAGTCCATTAAATACCTGCGTGACTTTTGACACAAGGGGCGATGGGGATCATTAATGTGGATTAGATTGGCCGGTGAGAAGACCTGGCTGCCATTTTATGAAAGATTGATTTCAATCCTTGGGGGAGGTAGCTTTTGGTATGCATTGGATGCCATACTTGAAGAATACGGGAGGGTCGGTTTACTGGCGAACTATCCATTGCAGCTGGGCAACATGTTACAGCCGAGCGATATTCGATGGAGATATCTTCTAGGAGTGAGGTCGTGGGGAATAATGCAAAAAGGAGGAGGTAGAAGTGCGAAGGAGAGAGAGGAGGTGGGTAGATAGTTTCAGAAGGGACTTTTGACTTTCAGGTATGTTCCCGTATAATGATGGCACCCAGCCATGGAAATTTATACATGCAAGCTCCATGAAATAATATCTCTTGAGCAGTTGTGTCAAACCGTTTATCCACCTTGTCTGTACTTTTGAAAGTAAACAATGAAACAGAAAGAAATCTGCCCCTGATTCAAGCATTGATAGTAGTTGGATGTCGATTTTTAGACTGTATTTAGATTTTATTCTTTGCCCTTTTGGAAAATAATAAAACAAAAATTCCATCGTATGCTATCAAAGGATTTAATGGTTGTGGTGTTTCGATTTAAACCTGTGAGGTAAAATTCCCTTGAGAGAATGTTATTTTGTTCTTGGTATATGATGTTATTATGTATGAGTACTCTACAAATCTAAATTATGAATTTTTTTTTCTGATAAAAGAGAATAAATGAGGCGTAGCACTGCTCTAATCTACTTGGGGCTCGTTAGCACTCAAACTATAAGGCTTAAAAATGGTGAAAATAAATCTATCATTAGAGTCTTACATCTCTCATTTTTTTATGCTTAGCCTCTTGGGAGTGCACACCCATTTACAGCTGATTGCATGTTAACTCATTGTACTATGCTTATATCTGTGTTCACACATGAATTCAAGCATTTACTTAGTCTTTATTCGAGCAGTTCACTGCCCTATTGTTGTGCCCATATTTGCATGCATGTCTGCCAAAGCATTGCAAGTATTTTATTGGGTGAAATACTCTTCCTGTATTATCTTCGTCCCCTAGCTCAAAGCGCCCATTTTGGCATAGGCGGGTAGGAGGTTAGCAAAAGTTGAGGTTGGCTTTTCACCGGTTGACCATGTTTTCCTGAGAGTTTAAAATTCCCTTCAAAACAAAAAAAAAATCATCTTGTTTTTATCCTCCAGTCATTGCAGCCACAAGTGATCGCATTTCCTTGAGGCATTTGTTTTCAAACAATTCATGTACCCTGTCTATGCTGTCGCACTTGCATACAACATCATGGCAAACAATTCATGTTCCTTGTCCATTCTGCTGCGTTCTGTACACTTAAATACCCGAGGCAATTGCAACTGCAACATTTGACAAGCATCCACATCGCGTATGCTTTAATTGGTGTCCATACCCTGTTCAAAGCCCCCAATTTGGTTACAGGCATAGTGGACGTTGGAAATACACCTACTATTTCATTGTTAGAAAATCTCTAAAGAATTTATTAAATAAATTCATTATGTGCACATTCTTCAATCATGGCAGTCTGTGAGACCACATTTCTTTGAGGTATTCTGTCATGCATCTCACGCGCTTCTTCTATGCTTTCACATCTAGCATACATATTTACCATGGCAGTTACAATTACAACATCAGACAATTCCCAATCACCTAGCCAATTAAATCACCAATTCATGTTAGAATTACATCGCTAAAGGGTACCTCTCACACTTATTATATTCTTACCTCTCTTGTTATGGTTTTTCCCAACTCAACCCCTTAATTCATGAGTTTTGATTGATTATGCAACTTGAGAAGTGTGACATAACTCTTTAACACTTTTGAAATCCTCTTCTTCTTAAAAGAAATTAAATGTAGTATTTAAGAGTCTTTAAATTATTTTTTTCATGTGCACCACCATTTAGTTTTCATAAATTTCTAATCTTATGCTTCACTTTCGAATCCCAAACATTTAAAATCTTGACCTCATAGTTTGTCATTCATTAATCATGAATGATTGTGAACACTATTAGTAGACCAAGTGGGCCATCACTCGATACCCTGATAGATTGATGAGAAGGATAACTTGGCTAATCACGAAAGATGCTAATTGCAAATTAGACATAGAAACAAAGTTTCATAGGTCCATACCAATATTGGCACTAACATAATAAAGATAGTTGTATTGAATATACAATGTTTCAACATTAATCTATTTTGATTGTTTATATTTTTGGGAACCAATCACTAGGATAATATTTGAACACAAACTCCTTGGTAGTGTAATCCAAGTATAATTGTTATCTAATTTTATTTTGTCTCCTATTCAACGAAGTTTGTATCTAAATGCTTACACTTCATTTATGGATTTATGTGCACATGTGAAAACTATTAAGATAAAATTGTTAGCAACAAGAACACACTTCAATATGGTTCTTGTCACACTCTTTCCATGAGTTCATATACTAATAAGTTCTAAAATAAGAAGAATTCTCAACTAGGTGGTAATAAACAAGTGGAAAATTCTACAACTCATTATGTTTCTAGTTCTTCAAATTTTCTTACTTTTCAGACTCAAGAGTTTACAAAGTCTAAAAGTATTAAGAGATTCCTTGACTAATATGCACTCTAAGAATGAATGTAGTAATTCATTGAAGTCCGATTCCTTAGCTCCATAACATGAAACCTAAATTGAAAGGATAAGTTTTCATATTTTTATGAAGTCTAGTTTGTTAAAGGCTTTAAGTTAAGCTCCAATCCTTGGACTTGAAGAGGAAGATCCAATCTAATCGATTGGATGCACCTAGGTTTGTTGCCCATAAACTTATGGCTTTAAGATCTTTGATGTGAACTTTATTTAAACTTTGACTTAGGATGTCGTTGGGTGTATCAAATGGCAAATATTCTTGGGATAAGAGTTAATATGAGTGGGAATTAGGTTGTTTCTTTCATAATCAAGTTGTATATTAGAAGTGGGGATAACCTTTGTCTTACCTTGAAAAATTCCTAATCCTGCACATGTCCTAGTTTATCAATTAAACGGTGGTTATTGAAAATCATTATTTATTTATTTATTTTCATTTTATTCTCAAAGTTTACATTGATGTCTATATAAACTTAAATTAAGTATGAACATTTGTTTAGATAAAATATGGATGGGGTTCTTCATATTTTACCATATTTATTGCCAATCAATAATTTAATATTCAAATGCCTATTTGAAGAAATTATACCTAATGACATAGGTTTATTGTATTCTATTTTTGTATATGTAAAAGTGTAGATTTTATTGAAGAAAATAGGATTGACAATTATTATTTTTTTAAAAGGAGAAGAAATGGATAGCTTAATGATGGGAATATTTGAGGATGGGTTTAAATTGTTAAATATTTAGATTTGGACTGTATTGATGGTATTGTCTTGGTTTATTTGAGAAGAATTATTTAAAAAGAGAAGTATCTTATGAGTATAAGTTTAACTATGTCATGTGATTAGGAGAATTCATGTATTTAGGCTTGCCTTATGATATTCTTGGAGACGAGATTTCAATTATTTTTGAGTCTCGTCTATGTAGAACTGATGTCTTTTGTTGAAAAGTAAATGAAATGAGATAAATAATTACTTGTGTCTTTATTATACTGGGTCAAGTTAGGGTTTTCTTGATAATATAGTTCTTCCCTAACACCAATTAAATCCTGTAATGTTATAGCCAATTTTAAATAACCCTATATGGGTACTTGGCAATAGTTCTTATCTCAAATTTATAGTTGGATTGGTGTGAATGATTTATGATCGTATTTGAAGTCAATATACTTTTTGAACCTTGTGGTTATTCTCCATTGTAGACCAACCAAATAAGAGTTGGTTCGAATTCATAAGTCGAACTACGATTCCTCTGCGAATTATATATGTAGGCAAGGCCGTCAAAGACGAGCCCCTGAGGAATTAGGTCTAGCCCCTAGGCTTGTTCTTTTAGTAAATATTTAAAGTTACTATTGATATATATATATATATATATATATATATTATTTACATAGCTTGTGACTTGAATTAAGTCTGTGTTTATTGATGAGTTAGTAGATCTAATCCAACCTACCTTAGTGATGTGGATTCCATATCTTCATTAGAAACTCGACCATGATTGTCAACTCAATGGTGTTGATGGCTGAGGTCCTTATAAATTATTGGTCTAATGTTTGCTAGGTTTTCATGAGGTACATGTGTAATAGGCAACTTTTGGGAATTATGTTAAAGTTTGTGGTTGAAATTTTAAATTTCTGTTTTGTCCTTAATTGTATTTTTGTGTGAAATTTTGGGCATGACAATCATAAATTGATGTATTAAGGGTTCTTAATATGACATTTCTTAAGGGGGTCAAACAAGTTCTCAAAATTTGGTGAATAGAGCTCAAGCTCATCTTTGTTTATTTTGTACATTGCAATTAGGTCACTAGCATATATCTATGTGTCCCTTTGAACATGTATGAACTATTAATTTTTCATTCTTATCTTTAGTATTCTTTGAAAATAATGAATGGGATTATGAATTAATGTTAACTTGTTAAACTTATAATTTATTCTTAACTACTTTGTCCCACTATAGATAACTTATGTCTATTATCATGAAATTTGAAATTTAGATAAATCAATTTATGTCATCGAATTTTTAAATTAAATTCTATGTCATACTTGATTAATTTACATGTATTCTTGTTCAATATACCTTAGCTCTATAGACATATACTCTTGTTGGGAAACAACCACGCCTATGAGTAAACTTCCCCTCACCCCAAAAGATAAAGCTCTAGACCCATAAAAACTTAGAAGAATAAATTACTTATTGATGAATTAGTTAATTAATGATAGGCTTGATATTTATGAGCTCCATTGAGCACCCTTGTCTAGAACAATAATCCTAATAAATAAATAGAATCTAGTATAATTTTTACTTAAATTAAACTACATGGTTTTCATCATTTACCCATTTTGACACTCATTCTTGAGTTGTTCATAACCTAAATTAGCTTGGGCACCTTTCCTTCTCTTTTTCCACCTTTATATATGTAATAGAAAGCAGTCTAAACAACCCCTAACCTCCTATTTTAACACCCAATTTGAAAAATCAAAGTTATATATCTGCATGTGTCTTATTTTTCATTATTTATTCCTTTACCTTAATCTTAAGTCTTTACCTTGATGGTGATTTATTTAAATAAATCTTAATTATTTACCTTAATCCATGTGGTTTTATTTATTTTTAAATAAATCAATTAATATATAGATCATCAAATTTGGCTATAGTTTAATTATCAAGTGATATCTAGCTAAAAATAAGTTTATGGGGCCTTCTTTTAGGGGATTCACTTAATAAACCAATGACATAGTGCATGCATTTGAATAGGGTTCTAATAAAACCCCCTAATTTCATTTCTACCCTTCATATTAACAACCACACACTAGACTCAATTTAATGTGTGTACATGCTATGGATTTTTAATGGTATGGATTTTTTAATGTTATAAATCGAATGGTCTTAAAATGAAATGTATTTTTAATTTGTGTACATTCAATGTGATTTTTAAATAACTTTCAAATTGTGTGCATTATTTAATTAGTTTGTTGATATATATTTTTTTATTGTTTAACATGCAGTTTCCATTTAATTGCTCTCATGGATCCAAAATTTAATTTAGAGGATTTTATGCCTGATCCACAAATTCATCCATATGATCCACCACCAAAACAAAACCCCACACCTCCAGACTCTCCACTGCATAACCCCCAACCCCCTGTAGTAGATGAGGATCAATTAAGAGAGAGCATCTGAGAAAACCTTAGTATGATTCAAGCAAATATAAATCTGATAAAAAATGAGTCTAGAATCCCTCCCCATCTCGCACGGTTCACATCTACGATGCAAAATATTGTCGATTTTGTTTGATCCATTGATGCAGACCTAGATAGGTTCCATCAATGGAGAGAAGAGAGGATACAATTCTATGCAGATGGATTATCCTACAAAGAAATCAATGACTTTAAAATTACCAAACAATCCATGTGCCAATATTTTATTAACCCCTAAACAAACCAACTAATTCCTCCAACCAAAAAATGAATTTCAATTTTATGGTGTAGGCACCTGCAAATAGCTACACATTTTTGGAATAGATGGTGGATGGTGTTTGATAATCCACCACATGGCAACTATGAGGTGCCCCAATACTTTTTGAGAAAGTTATGAGCTAAGTTTGAGTTGGGTAGAAAACCCAACTATTTTGATATGAGGTCATTTCGGGGAGTTGGGTGTGGCATGCCCTAACATAGACTAGGAGCACATGTCGATCCTCAAGGACGTGCTCCAATTGCTCCTATTGTTCCTCCTCCTTCTCCTGGTGTTCCCGCTACATTTCAACAACAGACCATGTTATCAACATTAGGAGCATTGAGTTCACTTTCAGGATATCTCACTCATTAGACTACACATGCAGCGACTGAAGTGGCCAATAGCGATCATGGAGGCTCGAGCTCTAGGGATACTCAGGCATCCACTTCAGGTGACCCACATGCATCTAGGACAGAGTCATACATGAATTTACTATATAAGGATCATCCTACACAGGTATTTTCATCTTTTGAACTTAAATTCAATTCAAGTTTGAAATGTGAAAAATTCATATAAATAATAACATCAAATTATATATATAATATAATATTAATTCAATAAGTGTTTGGTGTAGACACATGATCACACGATGCCTAAAACTCAATATGATCATCGTTTCTATATGTCAAGTGTAATAGATATGGGATCACCTTTTGGACAAGTACTTGAACCAATATATATTAAATATTTTATGTGGATATATCTAATTTTTAATTTGAATTTTTACACATGTGTGAATTTATATAATATAATATTATATCTAGATGCAGGGAGGTCATACGATACCTAGTACTGACCAACCACAAGTTGTGGTGAGTGCTCTTGAGACATCATTAGCTTAGGTGTGTGCTTTCAAAAGTTTGTTAAGTTTAAATTAAATACACATCATAGATCTAATTTAATTTGTTCATTTGCATACACGTGTGAATGATCTATACAAACTATTGTACATCTATACATGTAGGGATTTCATGAGATACCCATGGCAGGCACACTTGAGACGTCATCGACATTTATGCATGGGAAATCTCAAGTGCATGATCATGAGGTCATATCATTCGAGGTTGTAAACTTTACTAAATCTCCTATACAATTTTTATAGACCTTTTAAATATATATATATATATATATTTGAGGTTTTAACATATTGTTTGCTTTATATGAATATGCAAGATATAGTAGATCAAGCATTTGGATCTTCTCAATTAATAATTATGCTACCTGTTGAACAAAATGTGCCAGTAGATTCACATAATCATATGGTAATTTATGGATACTAAAAATAAATTTTATTGTATTTACTAGATATATTTAATTAAATTTATTTTTATCTAAAAGTTTATATTTTCAAGTTTAAATATGTTTAATTATATCAAAATTTCTAAATAACTTTAAATCTAATTTCAAGTTTCTTATACTCTTTTCTAGCATGATGCGGGTACATCTAGTCAACATGGAACAAAGAGGAGACTTGATATGACTAATCAGTATGATAGTTAGAAGGTTTTAAATTTTATGGACTATAGACCTCTAGAGTTTTATTTAAATATGTGTTGGTCTTGACATTTAAATTTTATGGACTATCTATCTCTAGTTTTATTTTGAACATGTTATTATCATATTTGTGTTTATTTATATTAGTTGACTTTAATACATAATGATTATATATGCAGTCAATTATGATCGTGTTATGTTCATTTTGATGATTATATGCACTCATGTATGTATAGATATAAATTATCTAATTTTCAAGTAATACATGCACTATATAAATTCTTATCTAGAATCAAATTTCATATATATAATTTATCACATGGCTAGGTGACAAATTAAAACATTCCTTAAATAGTTTAGATAATATGTACATAATAAATTAAGAACGGGTAATTTTAACTATTTTCCGATTCTATCAAATATTTGAATCAATAAACAAAAATCTATCTCCTTGTATGTATAAAATGTATAATCTATACAATTGAACAATTATATACAATGTGGTAAATACAAGACATGAAATGTATAATCTATAAAATTGGAACAAGATATTTAAAAAGTGACTAATAAGCTCATTGAAGTTCATACATCGAACAAACATATATAATGTATATTGATTTTTAATACAACTATATAATATGATGAAACATATATGTGCATGTAGATACAATTAAAGCTTATCAACTTTTACGTGAAGACCAAAAATTGATATTTACATAGTCTCTTGATAAAATAATTTTTTTAGTGACAATCACATAGTAGACCGACTTGATGTAACGCCCCGTCGTGCGAACCCCAAAGGACATTAACACAATAATTTTTTATTTATTTTTAAGTATTCTAAACATACATGTGATGCACATTAAATCAAAAGTCATAAAACTTAATTAAACAAATTCACTTACACTTACGTCCCTTGAGGTATACGAGGAGACATTACAAACTTAATTCGATACAACAACAATAAGGAATAAAGGCCAAAGATATAATCCATAACAAAGTAAACATTAACAAATGTAACACATACATGATAAATCATTGATAAGAAACCATCTGTGTACGTAAATACAACATATACATGATTAACTCAACGCATTGAATAACAACTGCCATGGCCAATATCCACACAAGGTTTAACGTTACATTATAGTACAATGTTCAAGAGGTACAATGATACAAAAGTGTTTCCAAATATGAACGGAAACCATACAACAAGATAACATGATACAAATGAACAAAGGAATACATCGTATCATAACTGGCTCCAAGACGGATACAACTCTGGAGTCACAGCAATAGCACCAATCTGCACCTCTCGATTCTCGACTAGGGACCCAATGGGGTGCTTAGCATGTTCCACCCAACCACGTGGGTCTGACGACCCACCCCCTATGCTAAGGAGCTGACAAGAAAGAGACCTCAATCAAGAACATCCAAACAGGGAACCACAAGACTCAACGTCATACAAAAGTATCATAAAACTCAAGAATTACAATGACATAATCAACAACATTCATGAGTCAACATAATAAAATAAAGCTATGAAAACCCATCACAATTAACCCAAGCAATAACAATTAAACAAGTCACCAAAGAACATTCATAAATCATTTTCACAAGAATCTGAATCAACCATAAGAGTACAAAACTAGAAGAACCGATACAACATCCAAAAGACATTTCCAGAGGCAACAAAGAACAAGGCATACGGGTGTCTAGTGGAGAGTGTCATCGCATAGCTCTCATGGGATCTCTTGGCCCTTCCTCCAACTTGATGTGTCGGCACCCATCTATGGATCTCCTAGCTCTTCCTCCTACTTGAGGCACCGGCATCATAAGGTAGCTCATGCGGAGCCGATAACCTCTCATGAAGACGAGATTACGACTTTGCCGACCACGGCCTTCTCAGTCTATCATTAGTCTATGATAGCCCTAATGCATAGAAGAGGTATCCAATATTTATTATCTTGTGTGTTTTACTACCCATCCCCCTAATTTCTATTTTTAGGTTATCACTTGTTTAACTACTCTTACGTGGGTTCTCCTGAGCTCTTCCTCCTTCTGAGGCGTTGGCCCCCACGAAGAGCCACTCTCCCTACGACCCTTAACATAAATCAAAACCAGGAAAGGGTTGTACCGTAACAGATAAAGCAAATAATCTCAAGACCAAACCACGTGAGGCATTACCCATCTCGCTATAAACACATAATCAAAGTCTCAACAATTCATGTACAACCCTTTTAAAATCATGATATCAAAACACTTACCACATCAAGGGCACATAAAGAGAGAACATCAACTATCAATAATCTCAAGCCTCTGGAAGCCAAAAGAAAGACAATCCACAAACGAGGGTAAAATGAAGCAACAAGAGTTTTTCCCCAATAATTCCAACTCAAGGATAAAATTTCCCTCAAATATGAGATTGACTCAGAAAAGCCATGCAAAAAAAGCTTCATCAAACCCCATCCACAAATCAATCAACCCTAAAACAAAAATACAATCCACATATCAACAATGTTGTCACCTAAAAAGGGGAAATACAAAAGAAAATCAACCTTTAATTCAACAAAATCACTCAATATCCAAAAGCCACCAACTAGGCATTCTACGGGAGACCTCAATTTTCTCCTCACAAGAACCCCCTTATAGTGGTATGTAAATCACCTTCAAAAGGACAGCAACATGACGACAACAATTATCTATTCACACTTTCAATTAAAAAGAAAACAACCTACTCAGCAAACCAATCAATTACAATCTCAAGGTTCTAAACAACTATCCATATAAGAACTTCATTTATAAGAAACTCGAATAGTCATTGAGTTATCCACTAACTAACAATCCAAGTGAAATAATTAAGAACGAAATCTCAATTCAAAGAACAATTTATCGTGTTTATTCAAGTTTACAAAACTACCGAGATGAAATCAAATAAAGTTTACTACAATACTTAACCATGGCTAAAGATGCCGATTAATTCTAATATACACAATCCCAAAAAAAAAATACCTCTTTCATCAAGTTAAGCATATTCATACGTAAACATCTTCTTTATTAGGATCATTATCACTTCGTCTAAACCTAGAGTGTTACCCCACTATTATTCTCTATCATATCTTATCAAAACTTTCAGATACTCCACTCTTAAATGATCGATATAGGAGTCACTAACTCATAAGCTATAAATAATTACTCCAAATTCAAACCATTATTCACATAACTTCACACTTTTAAACTAATAGATTGATCTTTGACTTCGCAATGGTACCAAACAGATTCTAAGAACTAGGATACTCCTATAATTTTTTAATGTAATTGGTGAGATCCTCAAGCAATCAGCCAAAATAGGGTAATGAGAAAGGGACAAAAAACTCATTCCCTTGTTTCTTATCAAATACATATATGCTAGGTTATGATCATATAAATGAACCCACTCTAATTTATCTAGAGTCTATATACTTGAATGAAAATATAATGCTCATTGAAGCTTAATTTAGAATCGTCAAATCTTAACTAGTGTTCAATATTACTTGAACCTCTACAACTTACTGATCTTTAAAAAGATCAAGATGAAAGTAATTTAAACTAAAATAATGTGCAAATCCCTTTATTTACTCTCCATTCTCTGGTTATGATGAATGAAATCAAAGAGATTATTTAAATCTTTAAACTTCCTATTATGTTGAAGTGCCATAGCTTAGACAGGTTGACAATGAAATCAAAGAGATTATTTAATGTACTACACCTTTGCAAGTCTAAAAGTTGCAGCTATGATAAATTACCAAAGGTTTCAGGGAGGCTATTTAATTTTGTACAATACCTCAACTCTAAATGTTGTAACTGTGACAGGTTGCCAAGTATATTAGAAAGTGAATAATGGAATTTGAAGATATCACCATCTACTTACATTATTAACATTATTTTCAAGTGTTGCAACCGCGATAGATTGTCAGTAGAATCTACAAGTTATTTAAACCTTTAAACTTCTTGTTATGATCAGGTGCACGGCTGAGAGAGGTTGATAATGAAATCAGAGAAATTATTTAAACTTTTAAACTTCCTATTATGTTCAAGTGCAATGGCTGAGACAGGTTGACAATGAAATCAGAGAGATTATTTAAACTCCTACAACATTCTATTTTCAAGTATAACAGATGTGACAGGTTGCAATTTGCGTCAGGAACACTATTTAAATTTATGCACCCTCCAAAGTTTGATTCTACAGCTGCAATAGATTGCCAAGGTTGCAAGATGAACACAAGGTGGATTTGTATGCAAATGTCAAACCCAGGCAAGGCGCGTAACTGCTTGATAAAATGCCTCAAATCACTGTCATCCCATGGAATGCAACCCACATCTCTTCGTAACAAAGGTATCTTTGAGAAACTAAGCTTTTGATGGCAGATAAAGATATAATAAATCTTACTATTCAATTTAGACAAGATATTTCATAGTATAGGAGTATCTAAGCAACAAAGTCAGAGTGGTAGCATATGTCGTAACCTCAAGAGTATCTTGTTTTATAAACTCTTCATGACTAAGATTAGACTAGATTTAGGCATACATTCAATAATCACTAAACGATTCAATGTTTCATGACGTAAGACTGAATTTACTATGAGATAAGGATATACAAGACATAAACTCACAAATGTTGTATCTCCCACAACTATGGCTAGAAGGCTCACGAAACAAAATGATGCCATTTTAGGAAACAAGGAGGAGGGTACAAAGTATGGCTATAGTATAAATCCGGTTAACACAGTTTAAAAAAAAAACTCTCAGACAGACGCAATGAAGTGTAGTGATAAGAATAAGCCTAGTGCCACAACCTTTCTCAGCATCTAGCCCGCAAACACAATAGGAAGGTGTAACATCAAGCTTGACACGATTTGAAATAGGTACCTTATTCTCGTGGAGGATATTGGTGGTACATTAACCAAAACATTCAGAAATTAAGGGGCTCGCACTATACTAGGTGCACTGTTTCAGATTTCAGTAATAAAGAAAGGACAAGAATGGGACTATCACAGAAACAAGGGGGAGATTGTGTGTAACAAATCAAAATTACATGCATCAAATTTCATGAGCAAGTCACTAGGGTAAAAGAAAAATTGAACCCCTTCAACCTTGTTTATAATAGGCAAAGGCTGAAATTAGCCATCAAATTAAATGAACTTGAAAGCCCATACCACATCTAATGATTTACTGAAAATAAACTATTGAATAACATCGAAATCTCCTATAACAAAGATAGGACAAAGGAGAGTAATACCATAACTTATCTGAAATTGTAGATATGAGAAGTATTCATCGAATTGCCCATAACATCTGCTTCCATCAAGTCATAGCCCATAACCACCAAGCAAACCTCCTCCACTCGATGAGCTTCCTTGGCTTTCCCCCCCCGAACAAACCCTCCTTCAGAGTCGTGAGCCCCCGTCCCTCCGAAAAATTGCAAAGTTTTCATGATAATCCTCCAAAAAAAATAATCTCATAAGATCAATCCCCCGTTTGCGAGATACATGTATATTCCCCTTTTCTTTTCCGGAAAGCTCTCTCTTTAAAAACATTCCATGCCCATTACTAAATCAATTTCCCACCATGCATGATCAAGGAGAGATTTTTCTATCTTTTTATTTTGCTTTCCACATCAAATGAACACCTTATCCTAATTCTAAAAATCTTTCTACTTTTCATACTTAATTAAGACTGAAATAATAGTTATTTATCTTTTTCAAGCTTTTACACTTCAGTTCACAATCTTATCTCCTAAATTCGTTTTAAAGAATCACCTTATTTTCCGTAATTATCCACATAATAATAAATTGTCAATTATAATTAAATATAATACTTTTAAGAATGAAATCAATTTATTTATAAATAATAACTTTTTCTCTATATTTTGTAAGCTTAATTTATTTAATCATTATTTTGATTTTCTAAATTCATATAAGTTCCCTTGTGGAAATTTTTTGATGTAATTAATAGATTAAACAAAAAACCATTATGTTTACCACACCATTTAATTGACACAATAAACAAAAATAAATAGTTACCCCAATCTCCAGAAGGTAAATGACGGAGGGGCTCTACACTTGATGAGAACCTACAAAAATAATTAATGTAAGTAAACTAACTATAATTTTTATGAGTCATTTAAGTAAAAAATTCATGCGAGAAAAGAATAATATATAGTAAATTCCATTCAAATTCAAATGATGTTTTCCATAGGATGGATTAAGGGGACCTAAGAGGATATGTAGCTTAAGGGGGGTCTTAAGAGAATGCCTTAAGTGGAGTTAAGAGGATGGCAAGTTAAGAGGATGCATGGCATGAACCCTAGGGGCTTAACGGGTCCTAAGAGGATGGCTTAAGGGGAATTATGAGAGTGACTTAAGGGATGCAAGATTGTGGATTAAGGGTATGTAAGAGGATATGACTTAAGGGTCCTTTAAGAGGATGGCTTAAGGGGATGCAAGAGGGTGGATTAAGGTGAGTTGATAGAATGAAGGGATGTAAGAGGGTGGATTAAGGAGATTTGATAGAATGACTTAAAGGGATGTAAGAGAGTGGATTAAGGGGATGCAAGAGGGTGGATTAAGGGGAGTTGATAGAATGACTTGAAGGGATGTAAGAGGGTGGATTAAGGGGAGTTGATAGAATGACTTAAAGGGATGTAAGAGAGTGGATTAAGGGGATGTAAGAGGGTGGATTAAGGGGAGTTGATAGAATGACTTGAAGGTATGTAAGAGGGCGGATTAAGGGGAGTTGATACAATGACTTAAAGGGATGTGAGAGAGTGGATTAAGGGGATGCAAGAGGGTGGATTAAGGGGAGTTGATAGAATGAATTGAAGGGATGTAAGAGGGTGGATTAAGGGGAGTTGATAGAATGACTTGAAGGGATGTAAGAGGGTGGATTAAGGGGAGTTGATAGAATGACTTAGAGGATGTAAGAGAGTGGGTTAAGGGGATGCAAGAGGGTGGATTAAGGGGAGTTGATAGAATTACTTGAAGGAATGTAAGAGGGTGGATTAAGGGGAGTTCATAGAATGACTTAAAGGGATGTAAGAGAGTGGATTAAGGGGATGCAAGAGGGTGGATTAAGGGGAGTTGATAGAATGGCTTGAAGGTATGTAAGAGGGTGGATTGAGGGGAGTTGATAGAATGACTTAAAGGGATATAAGATAGTGGATTAAGGGGATGCATGTCATGAACCTTACGATATGGCTTAACATGCCCTAAGAGGATGGCTTAAGGGGAATTATGAGAGTGACTTAAGGGATGCAATATTGTGGATTAAGGAGAGTTGAGAGAATTACTTTAAACCCTAAACCCTAAACCATATGACCTAAATCCTAGGAGATGAACCATAAACCCTTAAAACCCATATAGATTTGTTATGCTAAGCATCTCATGAGCCCTAGAAACTGTAAACCCTAAACCATATGACCTAGAGACTAGGAGATGAACCTTGAACCATTAACCCATATATATTTGTTATTCTAAGAATCTTATGAACCCTAAACCCTTAAAACCCATATAGATTTGTTATTATAAGCATCTCATGAACCCTAGAAACAGTAAACCCTAAACCATATGACCTAGAGACTGGGAGATGAACCCTAAACTATTAACCCATATAGATTTGTTATTCTAAGCCTCTCATGAACCCTACACCCTTAAAACCCATATAGATTTGTTATTCTAAGCATCTCATAAACCCTAAAAACTATAAACCCTAAACCATATGACCTAGAGACTGGGAGATGAACCCTAAACCATTAACCCATATAGATTTGTTATTCTAAGCATCTCATGAACCCTAGAAACCATAAACCCTAAACCATATGACCTAGAGACTAGGAGATGAACCCTAAACCATTGACCTATATAGATTTGTTACTCTAAGCATCTCATGAACCCTATAAATCATAAACCCTAAACCATATGACCTAGAGACTGGGAGATGAACCCTAAACCATTAACCCATATAGATTTGTTATTCTAAGCATCTCATGAACCCTAGAGAGACTTAAGGGGATGCAAGTGGATGGATTAAGGGTAGATATATGAGGATATGGATTAAGGGGTCCTAATAAAATGGCTTAAGGGAAATTAATAGAGAGACTTAAGGGGATGAAAGAGGATGGATTAATGGTACATAAGAGAATGGCTTAAGGGGTTTTAAGAGAATGGCTTAAGGGGATGTAACACCTCTCTAATTTCAAGCTAGTAAGGTAGCATTTTGATTTTTTATTTGATATTTTAAAATGTTAAATGTTGTCATAATGAGATTATACATTTATGAGTATGGAAAGGTTATCATGATTAGTTAATATTCTAGATTACAAGCTTATATATTGTCATCATGGCTTACGTATGATTATGGATAGGAAAGGGATGATGTCGTAACACTCATATTCGAGAGGCTTACAATATCATGACTCCCTTCTTGATGATTGATGTTGCTTTGGATATATGTTATATGCAAATGTACTTTAACGTGTAATTGAAAGTGATGCAGGCATCGAGTATCAACTCCGCCTGGATCCACAAGCCTGAGCATACTCGTATCGCCGATGCTGGTTACTAGAGGTAGTCACAAGCCAAACGTCCCCTACCCTAGCCCACTATACCCTATTAGGGAAGTGTTTTCCTTATTGGTGTCTTACGGTCTTGTTACCTAATGGTAATGTCTGGAGCTGGAACTTCTATAGTTGGAAGTTCTGTAGCTAGAACTTCCATAGCTGGAAGTTTCGTAACTGAAAGTTCTGAAGCACCTTTCAGTCGTATGTTCCGGTGCACCTTTTTGTTGCATGTGGTTTACTTGTATGTCTCATTGAGGTATTTTGTTATGGTTTTCGTGAATCTTTTATATGGCTCTTCATTTGGTTGTCGGTCTTATGATGCATTTTCATTGGCATCTTTTCGTGATTTCATATATGGCATTTTATAGCATTTTATTGATGAGAGATTTAAATGGTTTTACCCATGAGATTTTAAAATATGATGTTTTAAATTATTTTTATTGATCATTCAAGAGAATGATATATTTCATTCAAAAAATTTAAATGATTTTATGAATTGTGTTGGGGAGTTTGAGAAGCTTGTTTAATTAATTTCCTTATTTTATGATTTGTTTTGAGGAGTTAGTTAATAAATGGGGGCAGCCTTGCTTGAATATATATAAATATACTTTTATTCTTTTGTCTTGGGGGGAGTTAGCATTTTGTGAAGAAAATATAAAATGGGAAAAAGTTTTATTTTGAGGGCATTCTTTGGAGAGAAAAATTTCTATTTGGGAAAGAAGATAAGAAAACCCACGAATTGGGTAGATGAGGGAGAGAAGGACATGGAGAATTTTGAGAATAAATTTATGGGCAATGGCACTGGAGGCTCAGGATAGTTTTGTTGTTATGCTGCTTCATTTTGGGATCTCGTCGTGTCTTGCTGAAAGAGCTTTTCTTCTTTTCATATTTGGGTTGATTTGAGGTATTCTTGTGTCTTACTTAAATTTTCTGAGTTATAAATGTATGAATGAGTGCATGTTTCAAATGCTTTGGGAATCTTGGTTGTTGGGTGTGTTATGTCATTTGGTTGTTTAGTTCTCTTTCAGCCTGGTTATGGAATTTAATTTGGGGAAAATTGAGTTTTTTTTTTAAATCTGTGCAAATCCCTTAGTTTAAACTCTAATCCAGCTTTGGGACTCACCAAAAATGCCCAAATCTCAACTGGGTAGGAGTCCAAAACGCATTTTGAACACTTTCATTTTTGGCCAAAATTGTGCCGCCTAGTAGAACATTTTTTTATTGCTGCTCATTATACTTGTGCTAAAAATGAATTTTAATGGTGGATCTCTTTTAGAAATGCCAATACCTCAATTGGTTCTTTGGCATATTTTCATTCTGGTCACTTTTTGTTTTGGGCAAAATTCGTGCCCTCTTATTAAATGATGTTTTTGTTTTTTGCTCTTAAACCGCTTGACAAAACTAAAAATTAAGATTGGATTCCATGTAGAAATGTCGAAATACAAACTGGGTCTTCGTCCGATTTTTAATTTGGACACTTTTATTTTTTTCATGCTTTTACCCAGCCTTGCCTTAAATGGCGTTTTCTAGTACAGCACCTCATTATGGGTTAGAAAATCAAAAATTGATGGTGGATTTCAGCTTGGAATGCTAAAATCTAAACTGGGTCAGGTTTAGGATTTTAATTCGGGCACTTTGAATTTTTATGTAATTTTCATGCCTCTTTCATGATTGAATTCAGCTATCAAATGTGTCTTCTTACAGCAATGGTTGCTTGGCTATGTTAAATGGCTTTTATGATGGGTTCTTGTGGCTTTTCGTCTATTTCACATTTGTTATGGATTCCTCGTTTGGTTAAACGAGAAGGCCTATCCGTCTGTGGGGCGTTGAGTTATCCGTCTGCAGGGCGTTGATACGGGCATTTTGAGTCTCCTTGTCTGTATGAGAGGTGCACTCATTTTCATGTGGCGCCATCCCTTCGAGCACACATGATGACATTCCTTTCAATCAACACTTTTATACTCTATGCCACAATAGTTATGAGTAGTTCCTGGTATGATTGTATGTGCATCTTCATGTGGTGAAATTGGGTTAATGCATTGTAGTCTATGTTTGCTCCATGTCTGATGTGAGCATTGGCCATATGTTACCATTGCCTTATCTTTTTATTCTTGGGCCTTGTGACTACCTCTGAGCACGATGGGGTGGCCTCTTTTGAGTCCACATGGTAGGGAGGCGTTACCACCACCATTGGGGACCGGCGTATAGGTTACTGGACACCATTCAAAGTTGATCCCTCTTGTTCTCATCTTATATGTTGATGTATTTTATTTCATGGCTATGCCTTTTATTTCATGTACATTTATTTATGTATACTATACTCTCTTGAAAGAGAAGATAAAATCATATAGATTAATGAGAAGAAATGAGATGTTTCATATTTGATTTACAAGTTCCGATGTTGGTATCGGACTTGCTTGTAATAAGATGATCATTATGGCTTTTACTTCATTATTTTCCATGCAAAAATTAGATATTGTTGTATTTTTTTCTTCATATTATTGGTTGCAAAGGTTCCGGAGCATCGCCGCCCTTTGTTAATGTCTTGTGTTGTGGCTGTACAAGTTCTAGAGCATCGCCGCTTCCTATTCTTGGCCTTTGTTGTTGTTGCTATAGTTCCGGAGCAGCGCTGTTAAGGTTCTGGAGCAGCGCTGTAAGTTCCAGAGTAGCGTTGTTGAAGGTTTCAAAGCAGTACTGCAAGTTTTGGCGCCGAGCTGGGAAGTTTCGGCGTCGAGCTGGAAAGTTTCGGCATCGAGCTGGAAGTTCCGGAGTCGAGCTGGAAGTTTTGGAGCTGCGCTACAAGTTTCGGAGCAGAGTTGTTAAGGTTCTAGAGCAGCGCTGCTAAGGTTCCGGAGCATCTTCCCTGGAGCTCATATATTTGTTCTATTTGGATTTTTCTCTAGAGGGTGGTTTAGTCCTCTCCTTGGGGTTATGTTCAGCCATGCTTGGCCATGTAAGATGTCGATTTATTGTATTGAAATCTATTTTTTGTGTAAGTTATTCTTTATGTTATAAAAAAAAAAAATTATTTGTCCTCTTTTGGCTCTTACCCTTCGAGGTTGCGTAGCAGGATGTTATAAGGGATATGAAAGAAATTATAAAAAATTTATAAAATGATAATGAATTAAATTTAGTTTTATATTTATACTATCAATTAAATGTATCTAGAACTATATATATAGTTAAATGTCTCTAGATTTGAATTCCATTGTAATATATGTATCTTCTCTCTTTTTTGTAAAGCATCTAATTTTGGGAGACCTAAAACAAAAAATGATATGAAACTTTAATTAGGAAATGACTATTAAAGACAAATATATATATCAATTAAATATATATACAACTATATACTTACCAATATTTATTTACTTTGTTGTACCATCTGCATCCTCTCTTTTTTGTAATGCATCTATGATTGTCTCATGATCATCCATTGAAAGTGTCCATAAAATTTTATTGGCAGGCCTCCCTTGATATCTAACTAGTTTTATATTAGTTGCCAAAATCAAATGTGAATAATGAATAATCTTCTTGTGTCTTTCATAATCTTCAAATGCAGGCAAGCCATTCTTTCTCATCAAATATTTTCGAAGCCAGGTGCCAACAACAACCATTGAACTAGTTGGATACTCAAAGTTGTCATCATCCACTCTAGGATGTACCAACTTATGTTTTCTCTCAACATATCTAGCCAACCAGTACTCGGTCTACTCTTCATTCCCCTCAAGTGCAACAACAACATACGCATGTCCTACAAAAATAAATAAAAAATTCAATAAAGAGTGACTTGTATTTAATTCACATATATTAAACATGCATACATATAAAATTCAACTCAATAAATAATGTACCTTCTTGTACAAGATCTGAAACACGATCATAATCATCTGATGCAAACACTTGATTATCTTCAATTGTCGTTATGTGTTGAACATGTGTCGATGTAGGTGTTAAGGCTCTTTGTTGCCATTGTTCGACCCATTTTGTACTTTCACATGCCTCCCAATCACCTGCAATAGAAAATTGACAAAAGCATTCCAACTCCCTTGTCCGTATTGTCCATGTGTTTGCATTCGAACTCTTAAACGAATGCCATTTTGCAGATCCATTAATTATTTCACAATCTTGTTGAGAAAAAACATCATTTTCTTCAACTAACCAAAAGAAGTGTCGAATTATTGAGCTCTCATTTCTTCTTGTAGATAATTTGGTATTGCACCAATCTATAATTTCACGTGCATCTTTCAATTTTGTAGCATCCTCAAATTTTAGTTTCTCTCTAGCAAGAGCTCTTTTCACACATGCACCTACTCCATCGAGTTCTCCCTTACCATGACCAACTTCAAAAAAACTCCATATGTGTTGGATATTATTTTCTTTATGAATTCTACATAAGCAATAAAAAATTCTAGCATTTTTGAGTTGACCCATGCAATTATCTGACCATATGAGATGTTCTAGCATTTGAATTCCTCTCTCTTTTAAATTTTTATAAAATATATCAAAATAATATTGAACAAACTCAAATGAATGTAATAGATTATCACTTACATAAAAATGATACTCTCAATAAATTTCTATTATCTCCTATACTATCATCTACATGTCTATAAACAATGTGAACAAATATCGCTACTTGCACTAAATTATAATACTGTGATTGAATTTCTTCTTGTGGAGCAAGAGTATAATTTTCAACAAAATCAACAACTGACAACATAGTTCCAATTGGGAATGTGTTTTTACATAAACAGAATTGATTATCAAGCCAATGAGCATACTAAGAGTGTTGAACATATTTAGGTACAATCTTATCTTTAAATTTATTAATAAATGCATGCACACTAAATTTTTCCACAATTAGCTCACAACATTTTCTAGTTTTTCCATCTTTCAAAGAATACTCAACATTTTTAAAAAAATTTACATCCACTAATTGTTGTCCAAATTTATCTAAAGTACTTTCATGTATACATTCTCCTAATAATGAAAAGTTACCACATCTATCACATTCTCCAGAAATACATGTTTTTAAATAAAATAAGTTTCCATTAGAGGGTTCACAAAACAAACCTACAATAAAAGATTTGATTTTTTTAAGTGGAATATGAATACCACAAATGTCCTGCATAATTTGGTTAGCATGCAAAGTGCATCGTATATATCGAAAACTATCATAATAATAATGAAATTGTACATGGGTCTTACAACAACAAGAGATTTGTTGCTTATTAATTATAACATACCAAGGTTTACACTTTTTGAATGATCTTTGACTTATATTAATATTCAATGGTAAGATTGAAGCATCTAAATTTTTTTATATAATTCAGTTTGAGTCACATCTAAGAGATGCTTTGGATGAGGTTCATGAATTTTTGAACCCACCCTTAATTTTAAGACATCTCCAATGTTAGGTGATACTCTTGTATTATCATGCCAAAAAATTTTGCTTAAAGATTTAATTTCATGAGTTAATTTTATGTTTGATCTTGGGAATCTACCACTAAAACTCCAACATTGATTAATTCGATCATTTTCAATACTTTCTCTTCTTTTAGCAGCTCTTATCAAAGTTCTAGGATTTACTTTTATACATTTATTAATCTTACTTAACATTCTTTTATTTGAAGCTGCTTTATCAACTAGAGTAGTTGTTATTGCACGATGAGTCGTATCCTTATCTTTTAATCAAATTTTCTTACCTATAAAATCAATAGCATTAGCAACACTAGATATGATTTGTTCTACTAAATCATCTTTCTTTTTGGTTTTACAAAAACACCTAATTTTTTCATCACTATTCTCATTTTCGACAATATCATCAATTACACCATGAGTTGATATTGGAATCCTAATTTCTTTCTATACATTTTTTTTATATATATTCTATTTCCATAAGTTCTAATTTGTCTCCAAGAAACTTTACCATGAAGTTTATCTAGCACATCTTATTCAATTGTAAAAAAAACATTTCCAAGTTCATCCATACAAGGAGTTTCATTTTTATTTTCAAATGTAAAAGGGATTTCATTCACATTATCATTAGTATGAAGGATTTCATTCTCATTTGCATTCTCATAAGATATAATTTCATCACTTTTTTGTTTTTGCATTGTTTCAACCCTAGAATTATTGATATCATTAATGGTGTATCTAGCTTCATCTAAACAAGTAATATCAATATTATCAAAACTTGGGTTTGAACACATACCTGGATGGATTGTATGAATAGGTGCATTTTCCATATCATTGGGAGGTGGATTTGAAGACATACCCGAAGTTGTTTGCATAGGTTTTCCACATCATTCAAAGTTGAAGTTGAAGGCATAGTTGGGTTTGTCTCCATAATTGCATTTTCTTCCATATTCACCATCTCCACATTTGCATCATCTACATTCATTTCATCATTCATGGCTTCCTCTTCAACATTCTTGGAACTAGATGCTTGCAAATTTTTTATTTGATGAATCCTTTCTCTTCTATCCCTTTGTCTTTTTGCCTCCATATCTCTATTTGCTTGAATTTCTTCGGGTGCCATTAACTTTCTACATCTTTTTATGTCTTTTCTTATCTCCCATTGTAATGCCCCGTCTAAATAACCTAAGAATGTTGCAAAAGTGATATAAAAGTGTAATAATTTTTTTTTAAGTATTAATATTATGTTAATTAGTTGCATACATTCTTAGGTTAAACGACGTTACACTACTTTAAGTTTTCCATAAGTGACTTAAGTACTTCGCATTGCACTTATTAAATCATAACATAAAGTAAACATTGCATAATAATAAATTTTCCATTCAAGATTTAATAAAGTACAAACTGTTTTCCATACATTGCAATGATCTGATATTACATTACTCATCCATCTGATGAGGTAGTACAAATGATAGATACAATTTACAATTACATTGATCACCTCTTATACAATTGAGGGATGTTTTCAAATACATGTTTACAAAATACAATGAGGAAAGTATAGATGGAATCCATGTGCGAGCTCTCCTTCCATGAAGCGCTCTATGCAACGAACAAACTGGGGACCCAACGGAGTAAGGTACACGTTCCACCCAACCATGTGGTACCCGTAGGTCCACCCCCCGTGCTAGGAGATAGTAATAAGGCTACCTAGACCTAATCTACTAACTCTAGACACTAGTACAAACACACTATTGGTTACATTGCTTCCAGATTTGACATTTGATTTGAAACACAATCACAAGGTTTAACTGTTATTCTAGGTGGAGTGTCATCACAACGATGCAATGGTTACCCTAGTGTTTCTTCCTAGGTCCTGGCCCCCAATCATTGGGTTACCCTGGTAACCTCTTACGAAACCCGGCCCCTATTGCATACAGTTGCGGAATTGATTGTCCCTTAAGGAAACGAGACAACGATTTGCCATTCCAGGCCTTCTCAACTTATACTCATAACTGCAGTAGCTTATGAGTCATAAGCGAAGAATGCATAACTTATTATAAATTTTAGATCTATCTACTGTGTTCTTTAGTTTTCACTAACTTACTTAACTAATCGTAAGTTACCCTGACACCACTTTGTGTGTTGGCCCTCACGACTAGCCACTCCCCTAAACATAACAAGGTTACTAGGTTTTCATGACTAGGGTTTACCATATGCACAATTTACATCTCACAATGATAAATAAACCATAATAGTATCGAACACCACTTTTAATTCTTGCACAATCCCTAGTCAGTAAGAAAATACTTTGAAAACCAGAATACCCCCTTTGACCAAATTTATTCTGGAAGACTTGTTGATTAAGACTTTCCCATTCTACTTAATCACAATTAAAAAAAATAAAATAGTTTAAAACTAATGGAAATATTCTTCTACCATTTGGATATACTAAATCCATATGTCACAACTAGAAGACAACATATCTAAAAATAGTTTAAATTAAAAAAAATCCATTTCAAATTTAATAACTCTTTCAGATAATCAACTTTCCAAATTTCATAGATATATATATATATAAGACAATAATTTTCCTATACTTCTAAAATTCCAATTTTCATTTATAATTAATTTTTTATATATCAAATTTATTTCCTAACTTTATAATTTCTCAAACTTTTCAATTTCAATTCACATATATATTTACATTCAAATGAAAATACAATTATACAAACATATATATATATATATATTTAAAACATTATATATTAAACATTCGAATCTCTTTATTTTCAATTCGCAGTATATACGAATCTTATATAATAAAAAAATGCAGTCTAAAACGGATATTATAAAGTAACAAATTTTTATTGAAACCCTAGCCGTAATTCCACGGCTGTAACATTGCACAGAAGGAAAGGGCGCGGCCCATCCTTGGCTGCTGTTCGCAGCCACGGAGGGGCTGCGCTGCCCGCGTGGGCACAAGGGAAGGGTTTCGGCCCTCCCCTGCCCACAGCAAATAAATTTATTTTTATTTTTATTTTTAAAAAACATTTACCAAAAATTCGCCCGTACGGCGAAACTCATAAACTCAAAAAAACATAATTTTTTTTTTAAAAAACGAATTTCTCCTGCGGAATTTAATTCCGTATGGCGATTTCAAAATAAATACCAGGTAAAATAAAATATAATTTTAACATAAACAATTTGAATATCAATAAATACTTTAAAATTTAATTTGGATTTTCACAGAGAATTTTTTTTTTCAAATTTGGTAAAGTTTTCCATAAAGTTTTCTACAGTAAATCTAGAAAAATTTACTGTATTTAAACAAATGTTTTTCTCAGAATTTTCTAATAGTAAAATTGGGAAATTAAACCACATATCTGTTTCTTTAAAGAAAAACAAAAATTTTCCCTTCACTAATTTTAAATTCAACAGAGAACATCAAATCCCTATTCTTTTCCAAGTTTTAAAAGAAAAATAACACAGTAATTTTTCAGAGATCTTTTTCAACAATTTAGTAAAATTTTCAAAACTTCCAAGAAGATTACAAGAAATGCATTCAATATATTTTTTTTTAAAACTTTCTAAAGAAAAGAAATTTAACCAGCAAGTAGAATACCTGTAACTGCCTGTAGGAGTATCTTTTGCCTGTAACGTGCAAGATCTTCTTCAAAAAGATTTCCCAAATCCAAGAAAGCTTGTTCAACCACCAAGAAGATCTTCCTCAAGGAATCACAACCCCAACAGAGAAAAATACCAATTCTTAAGAAATTTTGGGTTTTTACACACAGAGAAATAATTTTGCCAGTCCCCAGAAAAATTTTCCCCGAGGCAATAGAATAACCCCGTGCAATTTCCGAGATCCTCAATATCCTCCGTAAAAAATTTCAACAACCCCAAATGAAAATTATGGCACTCCCACACATGTCGAGAGGTTGTTGAGAAAATATCTTCTCCACCTCTCGGCAGTTTTGCCATTTAAATTTTGCATGTAATTTTAATTAATAAATTTAAATCTAAATTTTAAAACTCAATTTTTTTCAAATCACATGCAATTAACTTATTTATTTAATTTAAATACTAAAAATAAATTTCCAAACACAATTTAATTTACATGCATAATATTTTATTTTTAATTTCTAATTTCTCTCATTTATTTAAATACAATATAATTTATGCACTTAATAATTTAATCTAATTAATTAATTTATTTAATTAAATAGTTAAATCCTTTTAAGACCAACTATTTAACTAATTAAACTAACTAATGTATTAAATAATCAAGTAAATAAATTTCAATTATATTTAAATATTAATTTTATAACAATAAATAAAGCACAATAATTATCATTAAAAATAACCAACATTTTCCTTTTCAAAAATGATTTAACCAACAGAACACATTACAACCTATGACTCAAAACTGAAAACTGACTGAGTACTATGACCAAGGTTAGAGATTGGACTAGGATAAACCTAACTACTATCTCCCATTCAACAATTTCGTTGAGTCTTGACACGCTCAGACCTGATTACACAGGTGGAGTCGGTGTCATGTACCTGCAAATCCTGCAACCGAGCAACCAATGTACATACATGTATATATATATATAAAGCATTAAAACAAACACACCGTGCGGAGAAAATCACGGATATCGCAGGGCACTCGCAAGCGAGTGATGCGATTCTGTTCTCCACACCAATACACTCACAGAAAACTGACTCAATAAACATTGTTAGTCCATCATAAGCATGTGCATATCCATAAACAACTGAAAGTAAACATCTACACTAAATCATATCATGTCTGAAAACAATAAACATCACACAAAGTATCATCATGTCACAGAATAATCCATCATTGCTCAAAACCAGCGATCAAAGTATCCAACAAAACAACATAGGTCTAACAGTATGAGAAAGTATCAACAGAAAGCATAAGCATAAACGGAGGGGTACTACATCCTCCCCCCCTAGGATAGGGCTTGCTCCTGAAAGCCTACGAACATATAGGGATAAAGTTCCCTCATGCGTGTCGCATCCTCCCAGGTAGCCGAAGCCTCATAGCTAGGATCCCATTGGACCCTCACCTGATCAACGTCTCGACCCCTAAGACCGAGCATCCGGTGTTGAAGAATGTCCACGGGCTCCAAAGCCAGCTGCCCGTCCTCTACCTGTAATGCATTCCAATCAAGTTCATGAGATATGTCGGGATGATATGGTCTAAGTACTGACACATGAAAAACATCATGAATACGAGACAAACTGGGTGGTAAGGCGAGTCGATATGCCACGGGACCAATTCTCTCTAAGATCTCGAATGGTCCTACGAAACGAGGTGCAAGCTTAGAGCCTTTTCCGTAACGGATTGGACTCTTTCGCGGTCGCACTCGAAGAAACACTCTATCACCAACACCGAACTGTCGATCGATCCTATGCGCATCGGCATATTTCTTTTGCCTATCCTGAGCTGCAATCAAATGCTCTCTAATACGGTCAACCTATTGCTCCATGTCTCGAAGCATCTCAGGTCCAAGTAACACTCTATCCTCAAGTCGATCCCAACTCAAAGGAGTTCGACAAGGACGACCATATAATGCCTGATAAGGTGGCATACCTATGGAACTCTGATATCCGTTGTTATAAGCGAATTCTACTAAGTACAAGTAATCCTCCCAACGTGATTGTTGGTCCATTACGTACATCCTAAGCATATCCTCTAATATTTGGTTAACTCTTTCAGTTTGACCATTGGTTTGATAATGATAAGCTGAACTAAAGTTCAACTGTGTACCTAATGCATGTTGCAAGGAAGTCCATAAAGCTAAAGTGAATACAGGATCTCTATCCGATATGATCCTATGAGGAATTCCATGCAATCTAACGATGTCCTCCATGAATATCCTAGCTACAGATGAAGAATTATATGATGAATGTACGGGTGAAAAGTGAGCTACTTTAGTCAAATGGTCAACAGTTACCATAATGGCATCATGTCGACGTGATGACGTAGGTAACCCTACAATAAAATCGATGGATATAATATCCCATTTCCATTCGGGAATGAGATGTGGCTGCAATAATCCAGTAGGATGATGATGCTCAGCTTTAACACGCTAACATTCAAGACATCTTGATACATAATCAGCAATATCATGTTTCATACCAGGCCAAAAATACAATTGCCTAAGATCGGCATGCATTTTCTTGACACCTGGATGAGCTGAATACGGAGCTCTATGAGCTTCAGTCATGATTAATGTACGAAGACTCTCTACATGAGGTACATAAATGCGACCTAAATGTCGTAATATACCATCCGATTCTAGAACATAACCTTCAAATCGACCTTCTAAAGGTCTACCCGATTCAATCTCTGACTTCACTTCCTGATATAATCTATCAGTAGGAAGTGCAACTACTATTTGACCTCTCAAATCTACTTCAAGAGTAGTAGCAGAGATCTCATGTCGACGTCGGCTAAGAGCGTCAGCCACTACGTTCTCTTTGCCTTGAACATACTTTACTTCAAAATCGTACTCACACAAGAACTCCATCCACCGTCTTTGCCTTGCATTCAAGTTAGGTTGCGTGAAAATGTATTGCAAACTTTGGTGATCAGTATGAAGTTCGAAGCGATGACCTAATAGAAAATGTCTCCATCGAACTAATGCATGCACTACTGCAGCTAGTTCTAGATCATGAGTAGGATAGTTTAATTCGTGGTCCTTGAGTTTGCGAGACTCGTAAGCAACCACACGCCCATCTTGCATCAAAACGGCTCCCAAACCCTCTAAGGATGCATCCGCACAAACTATGAAATCCTTAGTAGGATCAGGAACAATAAGTATAGGCGCATTAGTCAACTTTTCTTTAAGAGTTTGAAAAGCTAACTGACACTGTTCCGTCCAAACAAACTTCTTCCCTTTTCTCTGAAGAGAAGTAATAGGATGACCTATTCTAGAGAATCCTTCTACAAAACGTCTATAATAGCCAGCTAGACCCATAAAAGTACGAATTTCACCTACATTAGTAGGTGCGGGCCAATCAACTATGGCTTGGATCTTTGAAGGATCCACAACAATACCTTTTCCAGATATCACATGTCCAAGGTATTTAATTTCAGGTTGAAAGAAGTCACACTTCTTCAGGTTTGCATACAATTGGTTTTCCCTTAAACATTGCAACACCTGTCTCAAGTGTTCTTCATGTTCCTTCATGTTCCTCAAATAGACTAAAATGTCATCGAGAAATACCAGGACAAAGCGATTGAGGTATGTACGAAATACACCATTCATTAAACTCATGCATACGGATGGTGCATTCGTTAACCCAAAGGGTACTACTGTGAATTCATAATGCCCATAATGAGTTCAAAAAGCAGTTTTATGGATGTCTGCTTTAGCTATACGTAATTGATGATAACCGAACTTCAAATCAATTTTAGAGAACACATTAGCTCCCTTAACTTGATCAAAAAGATCATCGATTCTAGGCAAAGGATAACGATTCTTAATCGTAGCCTTGTTCAATTGATGATAGTCAATGCACAGCCTAAGAGATCCGTACTTCTTCTTTACGAAGATGATAGGTGCTCCCCAAGGGGATACACTTGGATGAATAAAACCGTTTTCTAGAATTTCCTCTAACTGAATACGAAGTTCCTCTAACTCCTGAGTCATCATTCTATAAGGAGCTCTAGAAATAGGCTCAGCTCCAGGGACTAGGTCAACTCTAAAGTCGATATCCCTTTTCGGTGGCATTCCAGGAATGTCGTCGGGAAACACATCCGCGAATTCCCTAAGAATAGGATGATCATCAAGAGATACCTCTCGACTCTCACCCTCATCTAAATCAGTAACTGTTGTTGCAAACAGTTGACACCCCTGACGAAGACATCTCTTTAGTTGCATAGCAGATATCATCCGCAAAGAGATAGGTCTTTGAATACCTATGATTTCCACTTTCGCACCTAAATCATTAATGCAACTAACTATCTTAAGTCGACAGTCAATTACAACATGATGAGATGCTAGCCAATCCATACCTAGTACTATATCGTACGATCCTAAAGGAGTAACATATAAATCTACCAAGGTAGTTAACGTACCTATTTTAAGTTCACAGTTATGTACTAAGTTATCTACTGCTACTTTCACCCCAGAGGCGAATTCAACTTGCCATTTACCACCTTGTTTTATCGCCACAAGACCACAACGGTCAACAATGGTCGGTGAAATAAAGGAGTCAGTGGCTCCAGAATCAAAAAGTATAGATACATTAACACCATTTAACTTACCTGAAGATTCAACCACCGTATTCTGGTGATCGGCTTGGCGGTCATTAACCGCTGCATATACTGTATGTGCTTGTCCTGCATCGCCCACCGTAGGCTCTGAAACTATAGGTCGAGGCCCATAACCAGTAGAACCTCTCATTGGACACTGCCTAGCTATGTGCCCATGCTTCCCACAAGAATAACAACCTGTACCTGTACCTCTACCAAATCCTCTGCCACCCGAAGGTGCATTGGACTGCTGAAAACTACCCCTACTGACGGTAGACTGAGTACTCGGCGCGGGCTGATCCTGCCTATTGCGCTTGTTGGGCCACCAGTTGCGACCCTTTCCTGACTGAGGACTGTTTTGTTGTTGTGGTTGAGGGTTATTGTTTTTTGAGGTGTTCTTTGTTGCTGCCCACCCTTTGTGGGTGTTTGTTGGTTCTTAGAAGAACCACCTGTCTGTCCCTGTCCACCCCATGGACTAAAACCTGTTGCAGGAGCACTCCCAATCTGCACTCCTGTATGCCCACCTAAAGCCATAATAAGGTTCTCCTCAACTATATGAGCCTTCTCCACTGCGACTTCCATAGTCTTTGGCTCAAAGACTCGGACACCACCACTGATACGGGCATTTAAGCCCCTGATAAAATGTTGTACTAGCATAGGCTCATCATCGCCAATACCAGCATACTGCTTGAGTTCATAGAACCTACGTTCGTATTGCTCTACAGAAAGAGCTAACTGGCGTAGATCATGGAACTCGTCAGCCCTACGCTGCCTCCAGTGTTCCGAAAGGAACCGAGCCCTAAACTTCTCAAGAAACATCTCCCAAGACACAGAACCAATGTCTATATGGAGCTTCTGCTCCTCTAGGCGCCACCATGTAGAGGCGAATCCTCTCAAGTGCATAATAGCACATCTGGCACGGGTATTGCTACTGTAAGGGTGCATGGCGAAGCATCTACCCAAATCTAGTAGCCAGGTCTCAGCCTCTAAACCTCCACCAACCATCAAAGGTAGGAGGACGTGCTCTCAGTAAATCCCTCATATGACCAGCAATGATAGCATCCTGATGTGCTGTGTCAACTACTCTCCTAGGGGATCTATCTCTCTCTCTCACAACCTCCTGCTCATCTACCTGTCTAGGTCCAAGACGAGCTAGGACCTCCTCTAAAAGTGGATGTATCTGAGAACCCTCTACTACTGATTGTACGGGATTCTGTTCCTCATTTCTCTGACCCATCTGCTCTGCTTGGTCACTATGGTGAGGGCTAGGAGGGGGAGTAACCTGAGGGATTGGCCCACGGCCTCCACCTCTACCTCTACCACGACCTCTTCCTCCTCACCTAGGCATGTTCCTGTGCATAACAATTACGAGTCTTAGATACTATTCAACCAAGGTTATCAGTTGCGACACTTTGTACTAGGTCAACCTAATGGGCTCTAGATTACCCAGAGCGTCTAGTGTTTGTAACCTTGGCTCTGATACCAATCTGTAATGCCCCGTCTAAATAACCTAAGAATGTTGCAAAAGTGATATAAAAGTGTAATAAAAATTTTTTAAGTATTAATATTATGTTAATTAGTTGCATACATTCTTAGGTTAAACGACGTTACACTAATTTAAGTTTTCCATAAGCGACTTAAGTACTTCGCATTGCACTTATTAAATCATAACATAAAGTAAACATTACATAATAATAAATTTTCCATTCAAGATTTAATAAAGTACAAACTATTTTCCATACATTGCAATGATATGATATTACATTACTCATCCATCTGATGAGATAGTACAAATGATAGATACAATTTGCAATTACATTGATCACCTCTTATACAATTGAGGGATGTTTTCAAATACATGTTTACAAAATACAATGAGGAAAGTATAGAAGGAATCCATGTGCGAGCTCTCCTTCCATGAAGCGCTCTATGCAACGAACAAACTGGGGACCCAACGGAGTAAGGTGCACATTCCACCCAACCATGTGGTACCCGTAGGTCCACCCCCCGTGCTAGGAGATAGTAATAAGGCTACCTAGACCTAATCTACTAACCCTAGACACTAGTACAAACACACTATTGGTTACATTGCTTCCAGATTTGACATTTGATTTGAAACACAATCACAAGGTTTAACTGTTATTCTAGGTGGAGTGTCATCACAACGATGCAATGGTTACCCTGGTGTTTCTTCCTAGGTCCCGGCCCCCAATCATTGGGTTACCCTGGTAACCTCTTACGAAACCCGGCCCCTATTGCATACAGTTGCGGAATCGATTGTCCCTTAAGGAAACGAGACAACGATTTGCCATTCCAAGCCTTCTCAACTTATACTCATAACTGTAGTAGCTTATGAGTCATAAGCGAGGCATGCATAACTTATTATAAATTTTAGATCTATCTACTGTGTTCTTTAGTTTTCACTAACTTACTTAACTAATCGTAAGTTACCCTGACACCACTTTGTGTGTCGGCCCTCACGACTAGCCACTCCCCTAAACATAACAAGGTTACTAGGTTTTCATGACTAGGGTTTACCATATGCACAATTTACATCTCACAATGATAAATAAACCATAACAGTATCGAACACCACTTTTAATTCTTGCACAATCCCTAGTCAGTAAGAAAATACTTTGAAAACCAGAATACCCCCTTTGACCAAATTTATTCTGGAAGACTTGTTGATTAAGACTTTCCCATTCTACTTAATCACAATTAAAAAAAATAAAACAGTTTAAAACTAATGGAAATATTCTTCTACCATTTGGATATACTAAATCCATATGTCACAACTAGAAGACAACATATCTAAAAATAGTTTAAATTAAAAAAAATCCATTTCAAATTTAATAACTCTTTCAGATAATCAACTTTCCAAATTTCATAGATATATATATATATATAAGACAATCATTTTCCTATACTTCTAAAATTCCAATTTTCATTTATAATTAATTTTTTATATATCAAATTTATTTCCTAACTTTATAATTTCTCAAACTTTTCAATTTCAATTCACATATATATTTACATTCAAATGAAAATACAATTATACAAACATATATATATATATATATATATATTAAAACATTATATATTAAACATTTGAATCTCTTTATTTTCAATTCGCAGTATATACGAATCTTATATAATAAAAAAACGCAATCTAAAACGGATATTATAAAGTAACAAATTTTTATTGAAACCCTAGCCATAATTCCACAGCTGTAACATTGCACAGAAGGAAAGGGCGCGGCCCATCCTTGGCTGCGCCCAGCAACCAATGGCTGCTGTTCGCAGCCACGGAGGGGCTGCGCCGCCCACGTGGGCACAGGGGAAGGGTTTCGGCCCTCCCCTGCCCACAACAAATAAATTTATTTTTTATTTTTATTTTTAAAAAACATTTACCAAAAATTCGCCCGTACGGCGAAACTCATAAACTCAAAAAAACGTAAATTTTTTTTAAAAAAATGAATTTCACCTACGAAATTTAATTCCGTACGGCGATTTCAAAATAAATACCAGGTAAAATAAAATATAATTTTAACATAAACAATTTGAATATATATAAATACTTTAAAATTTAATTTGGATTTTCACAAAGAATTTTTTTTTCAAATTTGGTAAAGTTTTCCATAAAGTTTTCTACAGTAAATCTGGAAAAATTTACTGTATTTAAACAAATGTTTTTCTCAGAATTTTCTAATAGTAAAATTGGGAAATTAAACCACATATCTGTTTCTTTAAAGAAAAACAAAAATTTTCCCTTCACTAATTTAAATTCAACAGAGAACATCAAATCCCTATTCTTTTCCAAGTTTTAAAAAAAAAATAACACAGTAATTTTTCAGAGATCTTTTTCAACAATTTAGTAAAATTTTCAAAACTTCCACGAAGATTACAAGAAATGCATTCAATATTTTTTTTTTTTAAACTTTCTAAAGAAAAGAAATTTAACCAGCAAGTAGAATACCTGTAACTGCCTGTAGGAGTATCTTTTGCCTATAACGTGCAAGATCTTCTTCAAAAAGATTTCCCAAATCCAAGAAAGCTTGTTCAACCACCAAGAAGATCTTCCTCAAGGAATCACAACCCCAACAGAGAGAAAAATACCAATTCTTAAGAAATTTTGGGTTTTTACACACAGAGAAATAATTTTGCCAGTCCCCAGAAAAATTTTCCCCGAGGCAATAGAATAACCCCGTGCAATTTCCGAGATCCTCAATATCCTCCGTAAAAATTTTCAACAACCCCAAATGAAAATTATGGCACTCCCACACATGTCGAGAGGTTGTTGAGAAAATATCTTCTCCACCTCTCGGCAGTTTTTCCATTTAAATTTTGCATGTAATTTTAATTAATAAATTTAAATCTAAATTTTAAAACTCAATTTTTTTCAAATCACATGCAATTAACTTATTTATTTAATTTAAATACTAAAAATAAATTTCCAAACACAATTTAATTTACATGCATAATATTTTATTTTTAATTTCTAATTTCTCTCATTTATTTAAATACAATATAATTTATGCACTTAATAATTTAATCTAATTAATTAATTTATTTAATTAAATAGTTAAATCCTTTTAAGACCAACTATTTAACTAATTAAACTAACTAATGTATTAAATAATCAAGTAAATAAATTTCAATTATATTTAAATATTAATTTTATAACAATAAATAAAGCACAATAATTATCATTAAAAATAACCAACATTTTCCTTTTCAAAAAATGATTTAACCAACAGAACACATTACAACCTATGACTCAAAACTGAAAACTGACTGAGTACTATGACCAAGGTTAGAGATTGGACTAGGATAAACCTAACTACTATCTCCCATTCAACAATTTTGTTGAGTCTTGACACGCTCAGACCTGATTACACAGGTGGAGTCGGTGTCATGTACCTGCAAATCTTGCAACCGAGCAACCAATGTACATACATGTATATATATATATAAAGCATTAAAACAAACACACCGTGCAGAGAAAATCACAGATATCGCAGGGCACTCGCAAGCAAGTGATGCGATTCTGTTCTCCACACCAATACACTCACAGAAAACTGACTCAATAAACATTGTTAGTCCATCATAAGCATGTGCATATCCATAAACAACTGAAAGTAAACATCTACACTAAATCATATCATGTCTGAAAACAATAAACATCACACAAAGTATCATCAAGTCACAGAATAATCCATCATCGTTCAAAACCAGCGATCAAAGTATCCAACAAAACAACATAGGTCTAACAGTATGAGAAAGTATCAACAGAAAGCATAAGCATAAACGGAGGGGTACTACACCCATGGTTACCAAACCCTCTTTGATGACAAAAAAAATGATTCAAATACAACCTATTTTTAAATTTTTATCTCCTTCAAATATTCAAATAAAACTATGTAGTATGAAGATCCTTTTTTCTTTAAATTCTGAAGTACAAAAACATCATGAATGCATCCAAAAATTCTCTTTTTCCAAATATTCTTGTAAAAAGTTCTTGTACTTTATTCCACTTCAAAAAATTCAACCTGCACTTTGTCTCTTCCAACAATTTGAATAGAATATGCCCTGCACAAGACAAAGTTGCAATAAAAAATGCAAAAAATGGCTCTTTCGGTCCATACTACAAAAAAGGAATGTTGCAAAAAAAATGTGTTTTATCAGTATTTACCAAATTAGAAAAAAATGGCTATATCAAAAATGTGTATGCGTTATGAAACGCATACGCATTCTATTCTAGGAACGTGTACGCATTATATAACGCATACGTGTTACCTTTCCCCAACGAGTAATTAGATAACGTGTATGTGTTATGAACGCGTACACATTTCATTTAAATAACATGTACGCGTTTTAGTAATGCGTACGCGTTATTTAAAAACTAAATTCCCAACCCACATGCAGCCTTGGTTTTAGGCTTGGGAAAGGCTTGGCAATCTTAGCCTTAGCCTTTGACCTGCAACTAAAAAACTAAGGCAAATTGAAGAAGAATGTCCAACTTTGGCAATATGGTTGATGGACTTTTTTTTTTAATCAATCTATAAAATTAAAACTCATTAGAGAACAAGATGTCTAATTTCCAAATATATAGTTTTTATTAATATTGGATTATGTTTTCTATTTTTTAATTAATTTCTAAGAAAACTAGTCCTTAAACTTGAAATATCAAGCTTTTTTTGTTTTTTAATAATTTTTTTTGGTTAAATTTCTTGTAAAAAAATTATATGGCATCAAACTTCAGACAATTCTCTACACAATGAAAAAAAAAGATTCAAAAAATGTTTATTTTAGGTCCAATTATGTTGTCCGTACATGTTGATTTTTAAAAACAAAAATTAAGGCTAATAAAAAAAACAATATTCAACAAAAAATTACAAAAAAAAATCCACATCAATATTCATGTTGTTAGCTCTCTTTTCCCAAAAGGAATTAGTAAAATACTTTTATTTGGGTCAAAAAGTGGTGTCCGTACACGTGCTTGGTATGATAAAAAAAATAGCGACTTTTAAAAAGTGGTTTTTATAGATCCCTATCAAAATTTAATTTCTATAATCTGGGTATTTGAATAATTTACATATTTGGAAACTAGATTGTAAATGCTAAATTTTATATTAATAAAAATTTTAAGAGTCATTGTGTAAGTGCCTCAAATTTTTAGTCCAAGTGTGACAAATTCTGAAAAACAGCAAAACACTTCCACTTTTTGAGTTTTTTGTGTACCCAACTTCTTGCATTAGCCCTATTGATAGAATACAAACAACACACTAATACAAGAATTTTCCATTCTACAAAATAGGGGTGAGAACTTCATACTATACACCTCTTGGGTATATTTCACCTGCCTGAATCTCAACCTCCCCAAAGAAAACAAAAAAATATATCCACACCCCTGGCTTCAACCCCTATACCCTGTGCATCTTCCTCCCTGTTATGTTGAAAAAGAAACATGCATGTAAAAATATTCCCCCCAAAGACTAGGCTCAGGAAGTTTGTATGGAAGGAAATTATAGATTCTCATGCCTCTGCACACTCTGCATAGCCTCCTTGTCGACACCACTCACCCGTGTAATGATTACAGGAGATGAGTTTGGAGAAAGCTCTAGCCAGTTCTTCAAATGATTTAGAGGAACTGAGTTTGAAAATCAAGGATATTTGGACCACCACTCCTCACCCATCTAATTAAAAGACCAACTAAGTAGTATCACATTGGTTTGTGGTGTATACTCATTCAAATAATTGACTTGAAGGGTTTGTAGTGTAGTCCCCAACCTAAAATAACATAGTCATACCATGGTTTGACTCAATCAATGCTCTCAACCACTTCCAAGGCTAACAACCCTACCATTACTTACAAGAAAATAGCATGGTTAAGGTTTCTGACAACCTATCATACCATCCTTATTCCTAACTTAAAGAACAATCAATATCTAGACTAATGTATTGTAATCATACTTATAAGAGAATTAGCTCATAATACTAAAAATTCTTTTGAAAATATTACTTTTAACATAGTATGAATGGATTAATAAAGCTCGTCACAATATGGCATATAAATAATAATCTCAAGCTTTGAATAGGTAAGCCCATTTGGGAAAATCATAGATATTCGAGTCTATTTAAATAACATAGGCTTTATACATATAAACATATTCAAGGAATACATAGACCATTAAATCCATTTCAATATTGGATTCATAGTTCTATTATACTATAGCCCATTCAAACAATAAACAAAGACTACCATTATACAAGCCCATTTGAGCACTTTACAAATGTTTAGATGGGTAATGTACATAAACCTATAATTCCATTCAACTATAAATAGAGACCAAAGAACCATAAACCCATAAGTCCATTAGACTATAAACAAATACGATAATCTCATACGCCTATTTTGGAAACAAACTTAAACTTAGTGGTTTTCATAGAATTTATAATGCATTGTTTCAATAGGGTGTTTCATAGACCATTTGATCAATGCATGTAGAGTTATTCATATATTCAATCTGAATAAGGAAAATACACTTCATGTATAAAAGAAACCAGTTGAAAGAGAAGACATTGATTCACCAACAATCCCAAGAATACTAGTGTTGAAGAATGTACCTACTATTCACTTCTTTCCCCACCTCTTTTCCTCGCTTTTGACAATGTTGCAGATGAATGCATTGCCATTCTCCTTGGGTGTAGCCTTTCAAGAGGAATTGATTACAAGGGAAGACTACCTGATAAGAGAAGAGAATAAATGAAATCAAGAGAGATGCAAGGGAGTAAATATTGAAGATGATGGTAAGGTAGCGGACCCCTCAAGTAAAGATGATAAAAACAACCTATCTGAGTATGAAGGGTATAAAGAAAAGTAGTGAAAAAATAGCATGCTAAGGAGAGATTCGAGTGAATGACAAAGAGAGAAAAAATGATAATGGAGAATAGACCCCACTCGCACTAATTTCTCTATCCACTTTCCACATTCCTCCTTTAACAGTCTTATTCATCATGTCATATCCATGTGTCAACAATGTTGCAACCCTCATAACCTTGTTGACCATGATGTATAGTCTAAAATGGGGGAGCAATAACCATTGTAATACTTAAGAATATATACATAAAACCTCCTCATTTTAAAGGTGTAGTCACAATCCACTCCACCATTTTGTATCCAAATTCATTTATCTCTCCTTTTAATGACCTCCTCCATTAATCAATGAAAAATGAAATCTATTATAATGCCCACATTTTATTTTTAACTATTTTTATCCCTTGTAAAGAATAAAAGCACATAAAGATTTAACTCTAACTCCCACTCTAAAAAATAGTCTCCACTACTAAGAATTATTCAAAATTAATTCTCAAGATTAAATCAACTGATAGAAAGAGAAAATATTACTATATTCCCTTGGAAAACTTTAGCAAAATAGTCATGAGATTAAGATAAACTACAATATCTATGGATTCACAATATTTAAAATACATTATATAGAAATTTTAAATAATTAAATTAAAATCAAAATAATTATTAGAAATTGTAACATAAGTATTTCTATTAAGAATTATATCATATTGTGTGCAGGTTTGAAAACTTTTATATTCCTTCAAAATCATGATATCATCAAAATCAAGTTTGCATACATGAATTAGATCCAAAAATGTGAAGGTAACTTGACCTAGAATAAAAATGAATAATTTACTTCTAAACTACATAGCATTTTTAAATTCTAGGAGGCATAGATCTTATTTTCATTATCAATTAACATATTATATTTTTTATTTAATAAAAATTAATTAATATTTAATTATTTGTTTTAATTAAATAATTTAAATTGTATTTAATAAATTATTTCTCTTTTTGAATATTATATTAAAAATAAAATATTAACATTAATAAAAATACTTTATACTTTATACCATATTGTGTGTGTCTTAAAATTTGACATTTTATACTTTTTTTACTAGACCTAACATGTGAAGAACTATGATATGTCCATTTTAAATCATTAATATTATATCATATTGTCTGTTTTTTAAAATTTGACATTTTATATATTTTTTACTATATCTAACATGTGAAGAACTATGATGTGTCTATTTTAAATCATTAAAATAGTTCTAATTATAATGAAAAAGGAGGTGATAATTCCTCACATTAACAAAAACACTCAATTATTTCCTCTTACCCAAATAACGATGACGAAATATAAGTTTATTCCATGCATAATGCCACACCTTTATCTTGATATTAAATTAAATTTTCCAAATACTGTCTTAAATTCCTAAAGAGATCCCAAAATTGTACATGCATCTAATAAAAAATGTTGGTTTGAGAATAAAATGATCCTCAATATCTACCTCTTAAAAGTGATGTTCACACATCTCTCTCTTTTGAAATGTAACAATCTATCTCAATTTGTAATTGATGGAACCTAACAAAAATATATATATAAATTAAAATTAAAAATATATATAAAAAATTAAAATCTAATAGACCACTTATTTTGAAGATATTTTGTGAAGAAAATGTCACCATCACATATTTAAGGATTTATAATAATATAATAGTACAATTTTGTACTAAACAATTTAAACAAAGAATATCTTTGTATACAAAAATATTTATAAAACTTTTGAAATCGAAAAATTATATAATAAGATTAGTATAATTAATAAATGGAAGTAAATAATAATTAAAAATTTATTAGAAAGTATTTTTGGATTCAATTGTGTATGGTTTTGTATTGAAATTCATATCACAATTAGTGATTTTTCAATAAGAAGAGGATAACCCTCTTCATCCTCACAATGGATCACTCAAATGTTGATGCAAAATATATATGATTAAATCTAAAAATGCTTTCTACTAAATTAATAGATTATGAAAAATATGTGCATACTAAAATTTATGATTCAAAATTTTAATAATAGTATAAATTAATATTTAAAATTTAAAAGATACTAAAAATTTGATATGAAGATAATTTTATTTTTTTAATAAAAGTAAAAAATTATATTATTTAATTTTTAAATTAAAAATAATTATAGATAACATAGATTAGTATTTAAGATTAACAAATATAATGATAAACTTAGTGTATGTATATCACTTTCATATAAATTTACATGAAATTATAATTTGAAGAGAATTATTTGACATTAGTAGGATCTAGTCATTTCTTTAAAATGAATCATAATGTGATGTTCATTTTTCCTTTGAATTTTTTTTTAGAGAAATAGAAAGACTATTAGAGCTTTTAGATCACTAACATGTATTATAGTATAAGTGTGTGTTAGAATTTATTATTAATAATTTTTTTTAATTTTTCTTAGATATATAAATTGGGTGGAAGGGGGCTCTATGTAGTACCCCTCAGCTTTTGGCCTTCGTGACAATTGAGTAAGTTGTTTGTTTGAATGTTGGTATCATATGTTTGTTACTGTTTAGTTCATTTGTTGATAGTTGTATTGTACATTATCTAGGAGTGCACTGAGCTCATTTATTTATAGTAACCAACAGGCCATATGTCTGATTAGATAATAGTTAAATGAGTAGATGATTGAATCTACTAAGAATGTACAAGAGAAAGTTAATAAGTAAACTACATGAATAAAATTGATATATTTACGCTCTTTTGGAGAGCAATTCCAGTGAATAAGAAACTAAATAAAGTTTTAAGATTTGATTCTTTCAAACGTGACATATTTTATAAACCTCGTTGCTCCTTATAAGACTACTTATATATTCTAGTTTATGTATAAATATCGGTTTAGGTATGTTAGTATACTCATGCGAAAACCATATTATATTCAGTTAGTTTGAAAGTTGTATTCTATCTTAGATATATGCATAGTTATTTAAATCACCTTATAAGTTGAGTTAAGATATTGCATTAAAATATTTAGTGAATTATGAGCATAATATCGATAAGGTTTTATGGATCTATCAAAAACAATAACAATAAGGTTATATGTGTGTTTACTTATGTGTTTTATATATATATATATATATATATATATGACTGAATTATCACATGGAGTTTAAAAGGTGGAAAAGTAAATACTATATGAATACACATGTAGCTATGATAGTATAATGAAAGATTAAATTTGTATAAGAAAATGATTATGCTAGAGGGTAAATTTGGAAATAATAAGTGGGAATAAATAAAATAATGTTGAAAAGAAATTTTGGCCTAGGTAAAATATTAAAATGAATACTTAATTTTATAAATAAATGGGATAGAGTAAAAGGAGTTCTTGTAAATTCAATAAGTGAAAACCATTTAAAAACATCATAAAAGAGCATCTCATTGAAATCTTCTTAGAACTTTCTACATTAAAATCTTTTAGTTAAACCCATTTTAAATTAAAAGGGACAAAAATGCCCATATCCATCTAAAAAAATTTAAGTAAATGGTAATAACCCTTTATCCTAAAACAAAGAAAAGCAATTCATCTGTGATGGACCATGTATTCTGGAGGATTCTGTCAAGCAGTACACGTGCCTTTTCTATGCTTCACATTTTGCATGAAATTTTAGGCCTTCTAAAGTAATGACATTTCGCAGGATTGAAAAATAGTTAGGTTTCCATGTTTCCAAGTAATGGAGTTTTAATGTGAGGGGAAATTTTCTTTTCAAAAAATGTATATATTCATACATACGTGGAAAAAGAGAAGAAGAGGGGAAAATATTCTCACCCCTTTAGGAAAGATTCCTTTAATTTAAATCAGAAAATAAGAATTCTTGAAAACATAATAATTGGGTTTTTTTTTTTAAAAAGGTTATCTCTTTTTGTGTATATTCTTCCTTTTTTTGGGAAATTAATAATATGTAAATATAAAGGAATCTAGAATGTAATTATTTGTGTAATTTAATTCTTTATTCGTATAACTTTTAAAATTATGTTTAGCTTAAACAAATATTTATCTTTTATATATATTTAAATAATTAAATTAATAATAATTCGGAGTTAAGTATTGAAATAAAGTGGGACCACATAATATACATGAGGTTTATAGATTATGTTAATATTTAATATATAAAGAAGAAATTAAGTTGGTAACTAAGGTCAATACTATATTTGTTGATTTATTATTGCTAATAGTTTTAGTTAAAAGAAATTGTATTATTACTACTACTGTAAGTTGGTATCTTGATATCAACACTAAGAGTAGTATTAAAAGTAGATGTCAAGGGGTAATATAGTTAATGAATAATCAAATTAACTTTGTCATAGACCCTTCTCAAAATACCTTGATAAGTCCATTTGACATGAAACATATAATTGTCATAATTCAATAAATGAATGGACTATTATTATTTATTTCTACCTTATTTGTCTTCATGCAAATAGACTTCTCTGCCATGCACACTAGTTTGTCACCTCTAACCCTTTTTTTTTTGGGTATATGGGTTTCACATCAATCCCTTGTGCCATGCTAACATGTTTAAATTAGTTTTAAAAATTTTCATATTTTGATAGTAATTATTTGGAAGGGGTATTTTGATAATGATTTGACCAGTTGCCGATAATTGAGTGATTGACATTTTTTTATTTTCATTTTTAGTAATGGTTGAATAGAGGGGATAGGAAGAATGGTTGCATCACCAACCTCATTGGGATTAAATTACTTCCATGTTTTCTATCGTTAGATATATATAATCAAAGTGAAGTTCTATTAGCATGCAACATCAATTGTCACTTTTTTTTTTACTAGAATGTACATATCCAAGATTAGTGAATAGATGAGTTTAATTTTATTCATTTGTGAGTATTGTTGTTTTGGAGCTAAAGACTATTGTTTTAAGTTGATGAATCATTTAATAAAGTGTTATGAAACATTCACATTTTGGGATATCACATGGTATTTCATAAAGGAAATTAGCATTTAAGATAGAGTTGTGATAGTAATATAGTTGCCTTTGATAGCTAGATATTTATCTATTGGTTTGTATAACTTTTAATAGTTAGTTGCATTAGTGATCATTGCAAAGTAGTTAGAGTATTACTAAATGAAGTGGTAGGGTACACCATAAATTGTCTTTGTAAAGTTTACGTTCGTATAGCCCTTGTATCAGTATTGTATAGTGAGACTTTAATACTAGGCATTTGAAATGATTGCTTCATGGAAGATAGAGTTATCTTGAAATATCAATATATAACCTTTTAATTTGATTGAGTAAATAACCTATTTTATTGTCGATATCATTTGCAACCTTTAGGTTGAGAGCATGGTTGAAATGTTATTGTCTGTTTGATGTGTGGTCATGTCTACCTTGGCTGTACCATTGATTAACTTTGCTATCTTGGTCGATTTTGCATGAAGTTGGTAATCTTTTAAATTGTTGGTTACTATAATTGTTGTGAGTTGTATTCGAATATATTAGAGTTAATAGCTAAGAGGATTGGTTGTATTTTTTATTGGTTGTTGTTGGATTGATGCATTGGATTAGTGGAGTTGGGTGAATTTGTAATGGTGCAAAATAGAAGTAGTGTTTAATCTTGGAGTAATTATGTTGTGATGCAAGGATCATGTAAATTGAATACTATGTCTTTCAGTGATTGTTTTCATTGAGTTGGTAAAGGATTGATTATAATAGCTTTGATTGAGTTTCAAGATTTTGTTATGATGTTGCTACACGTCTTCTACACTTGTCATTTGTGATTGTGGATTGTTTTTATATAGGAATTTTGTGGTTCCTGATGTGAGTCTTTCTCTTGTACTAATTTTGAAATGAGAGGACTTCATGTGATGACTTTCTTGTAGTCATGTTTTGAGATGGTTGGGAACCTGAAGAGTTTGAATTACCTTCAATAGG
>VDFB02345502.1:55467-119417 GCA_007258455.2 Sequoia sempervirens
ATAAAATGGCTTAAGGGGAATTAATAGAGAGACTTAAGGGGATGAAAGAGGATGGATTAATGGTACATAAGAGGATGGCTTAAGGGGTTTTAAGAGAATGGCTTAAGGGGATGTAACACCTCTCTAATCTCAAGCTAGTAAGGTAGCATTCTGATTTTTGATTTGATATTTTAAAATGTTAAATGTTGTCATAATGAGATTATACATTGATGAGTATGGAAAGGTTATCATGATTAGTTAATATTCTAGATTACAAGCTTATATATTGTTATCATGGCTTATGTATGATTATGGATAGGAAAGGGATGATGTCGTAACACTCATATTCGAGAGGCTTACGATATCATGACTCCCTTCCTGATGATTGATGTTGCTTTGGATATATGTTATATGCAAATGTACTTTAACGTGTAATTGAAATTGATGCAGGCATCGAGTATCAACTCTGCCTAGATCCACAAGCCTGAGCATACTCATATCCCTGATGGTGGTTACTAGAGGTAGTCACAAGCCAAATGTCCCCTACCCTAGCCCACTATACCCTGTTAGGGCAGTGTTTTCCTTATTGGTGTCTTACCGTCTTGTTACTTAATGGTAACGTCTGGAGCTGGAACTTCTCTAGTTGGAAGTTCTGTAGCTAGAACTTCCATAGCTAGAAGTTCCGTAGCTGAAAGTTTTGAAGCACCTTTCAGTCGTATGTTTCGGCGCACCTTTTTGTTGCATGTGGTTTACTTGTATGTCTCATTGAGGTATTTTGTTATGGTTTTCGTGAATCTTTTATATGGCTCTTTATTTGGTTGTCGGTCTTATGATGCATTTTCATTGGCATCTTTTCGTGATTTCATATATGGCATTTTATTGATGAGAGATTTAAATGGTTTTACCCATGAGATTTTAAAATATGATGTTTTAAATTATTTTTATTGATCATTCAAGAGAATGATATATTTCATTCGAAAATTTTAAATGATTTTATGAATTGTGTTGGGGAGTTTGAGAAGCTTGTTTAATTAATTTCCTTATTTTATGATTTGTTTTGAGGAGTTAGTTAATAAATGGGGGCAGCCTTGCTTGAATATATATAAATATACTTTTATTCTTTTGTCTTGGGGGGAGTTAGCATTTTGTGAAGAAAATATAAAATGGGAAAAAGTTTTATTTTGAGGGCATTCTTTGGAGAGAAAAATTTCTATTTGGGAAAGAAGATAAGAAAACCCACGAATTGGGTAGATGAGGGAGAGAAGGACATGGAGAATTTTGAGAATAAATTTATGGGCAATGGCACTGGAGGCTCAGGATAGTTTTGTTGTTATGCTGCTTCATTTTGGGATCTCGCCGTGTCTTGCTGAAAGAGCTTTTCTTCTTTTCATATTTGGGTTGATTTGAGGTATTCTTTTGTGTCTTACCTAAATTTTCTGAGTTATAAATGTATGAATGAGTGCATGTTTCAAATTCTTTGGGAATCTTGGTTGTTGGGTGTGTTATGTCATTTGGTTGTTTAGTTCTCTTTCAGCCTAGTTATGGAATTTACTTTAGGGAAAATTGAGTTTTTTTTTTTAAATCTGTGCAAATCCCTCAGTCTAAACTCTAATCCAGCTTTGGGACTCACCAAAAATGCCCAAATCTCAATGGGGTAGGAGTCTAAAATGCATTTCGAACACTTTCATTTTCGGCCAAAATTTGTGCCGCCTGGTAGAACATTTTTTTATTGTTGCTCATTATACTCGTGCTAAAAATGAATTTTAATAGTGGATCTCTTTTAGAAATGCCAAGACCTCAATTGGTTCTTTGGCATATTTTCATTCTGGTCACTTTTCGTTTTGGGCAAAATTTGTGCCCTCTTATTAAATGATGTTTTTGTTTGTTGCTCTTAAACCGCTTGACAAAACTAAAAATTAAGATTGGATTCCATGTAGAAATGTTGAAATACGAACTGGGTCTTCATCCGATTTTTAATTTGGACACTTTTATTTTTTTCATGCTTTTACCCAGCCTTGCCTTAAATGAAGTTTTCTAGTACAGCACCTCATTATGGGTTATAAAATCAAAAATTGATGGTGGATTTCAACTTGGAACACCAAAATCTGAACTGGGTCAGGTTTAGGATTTTAATTCGGGCACTTTGAATTTTTATGTAATTTTCATGCCTCTTTCACGATTGAATTCAGCTGTCAAATGTGTCTTCTTACAGCAATGGTTGCTTGGCTGTGTTAAATGGCTTTTATGATGGGTTCTTGTGGCTTTTCGTCTATTTCACATTTGTTATGGATTCCTCGTTTGGTTAAACGAGAAGGCCTATCCGTCTGTGGGGCGTTGAGTTATCCGTCTGTAGGGTGTTGATACGGGCATGTTTGAGTCTCCTTGTCTGTATGAGAGGTGCACTCAGTTTCATGTGGTTCCATCCCTTCGAGCACACATGATGACATTCCTTTCGGTCAACACTTTTATACTCTATGCCACAATAGTTATGAGTAGTTCCCGGTATGATTGTATGTGCATCTTCATGTGGTGAAATTGGGTTAATGCATTGTAGTCTATGTTTGCTCCATGTCTGATGTGAGCATTGGCCATATGTTACCCTTGCCTTATCTTTTTATTCTTGGGCCTTGTGACTACCTCTAAGCACGGTGGGGTGGCCTCTTTTGAGTCCACATGGTAGGGAGGCATTGCCACCACCATTGGGGACCGGCGTATAGGTTACTGGAGCACCACTCAAAGCTGATCCCTCTTGTTCTCATCTTATATGTTGATGTATTTTATTTCATGGCTATGCCTTTTATTTCATGTACATTCATTTATGTATATTGTACTCTCTTGAAAGAGAAGATAAAATCATATAGATTAATGAGAAGAAATGAGATGTTTCATATTTGATTTACGAGTTCCGATGTTGGTATCAGACTTGCTTGTAATAAGATGATCATTATGGCTTTTACTTCATTATTTTCCATGCAAAAATTAGATATTGTTATATTTTTTTCTTCATATTATTGGTTGCAAAGGTTCTGGAGCATCGCCGCCCTTTGTTAATGTCCTGTGTTGTGGCTGTACAAGTTCCGAAGCATCGCCACTTCCTATTCTTGGCCTTTGTTGTTGCTGCTATAGTTCCAGAGCAGCGCTGTTAAGGTTCTGGAGCAGCGCTGTAAGTTCCAGAGTAGCGTTGTTGAAGGTTTCAGAGCAGCACTGCAAGTTCTGGCACCAAGCTGGGAAGTTTCAGCGCCGAGCTGGAAAGTTTCGGCGCCGAGCTGGAAGTTTTGGAGCTGCGCTACAAGTTTCGGAGCAGAGTTGTTAAGGTTCTAGAGCAGCGCTGCTAAGGTTCCAGAGCATCTTCCCTGGAGCTCATATATTTGTTCTATTTGGATTTTTCTCTAGAGGGTGGTTTAGTCCTCTCCTTGGGGTTATGTTCGGCCATGCTTGGCCATGTAAGATGTCGATTTATCGTATTGAAATCTATTTTTTGTGTAAGTTATTCTTTATGTTATAAAAAAAAATTATGTCCTCTTTTGGCTCTTACCCTTCGGGGTTGCGTAGTGGGATGTTACAAGGTATATTAAAGAAATTATAAAAAATTTATAAAATGATAATGGATTAAATTTAGTTTTATATTTATACTATCAATTAAATGTATCTAGAACTATATATATAGTTAAATGTCTCTAGATTTGAATTCCATTGTAATATATGTATCTTCTCTCTTTTTTGTAAAGCATCTAATTTTGGGAGACCTAAAACAAAAAATGATATGAAACTTTAATTAGGAAATGACTATTAAAGACAAATATATATATCAATTAAATATATATACAACTATATACTTACCAATATTTATTTACTTTGTTGTACCATCTGCATCCTCTCTTTTTTGTAATGCATCTATGATTGTCTCATGATCATCCATTGAAAGTGTCCATAAAATTTTATTGGCAGGCCTCCCTTGATATCTAACTAGTTTTATATTAGTTGCCAAAATCAAATGTGAATAATGAATAATCTTCTTGTGTCTTTCATAATCTTCAAATGCAGGCAAGCCATTCTTTCTCATCAAATATTTTCGAAGCCAGGTGCCAACAACAACCATTGAACTAGTTGGATACTCAAAGTTGTCATCATCCACTCTAGGATGTACCAACTTATGTTTTCTCTCAACATATCTAGCCAACCAGTACTCGGTCTACTCTTCATTCCCCTCAAGTGCAACAACAACATACGCATGTCCTACAAAAATAAATAAAAAATTCAATAAAGAGTGACTTGTATTTAATTCACATATATTAAACATGCATACATATAAAATTCAACTCAATAAATAATGTACCTTCTTGTACAAGATCTGAAACACGATCATAATCATCTGATGCAAACACTTGATTATCTTCAATTGTCGTTATGTGTTGAACATGTGTCGATGTAGGTGTTAAGGCTCTTTGTTGCCATTGTTCGACCCATTTTGTACTTTCACATGCCTCCCAATCACCTGCAATAGAAAATTGACAAAAGCATTCCAACTCCCTTGTCCGTATTGTCCATGTGTTTGCATTCGAACTCTTAAACGAATGCCATTTTGCAGATCCATTAATTATTTCACAATCTTGTTGAGAAAAAACATCATTTTCTTCAACTAACCAAAAGAAGTGTCGAATTATTGAGCTCTCATTTCTTCTTGTAGATAATTTGGTATTGCACCAATCTATAATTTCACGTGCATCTTTCAATTTTGTAGCATCCTCAAATTTTAGTTTCTCTCTAGCAAGAGCTCTTTTCACACATGCACCTACTCCATCGAGTTCTCCCTTACCATGACCAACTTCAAAAAAACTCCATATGTGTTGGATATTATTTTCTTTATGAATTCTACATAAGCAATAAAAAATTCTAGCATTTTTGAGTTGACCCATGCAATTATCTGACCATATGAGATGTTCTAGCATTTGAATTCCTCTCTCTTTTAAATTTTTATAAAATATATCAAAATAATATTGAACAAACTCAAATGAATGTAATAGATTATCACTTACATAAAAATGATACTCTCAATAAATTTCTATTATCTCCTATACTATCATCTACATGTCTATAAACAATGTGAACAAATATCGCTACTTGCACTAAATTATAATACTGTGATTGAATTTCTTCTTGTGGAGCAAGAGTATAATTTTCAACAAAATCAACAACTGACAACATAGTTCCAATTGGGAATGTGTTTTTACATAAACAGAATTGATTATCAAGCCAATGAGCATACTAAGAGTGTTGAACATATTTAGGTACAATCTTATCTTTAAATTTATTAATAAATGCATGCACACTAAATTTTTCCACAATTAGCTCACAACATTTTCTAGTTTTTCCATCTTTCAAAGAATACTCAACATTTTTAAAAAAATTTACATCCACTAATTGTTGTCCAAATTTATCTAAAGTACTTTCATGTATACATTCTCCTAATAATGAAAAGTTACCACATCTATCACATTCTCCAGAAATACATGTTTTTAAATAAAATAAGTTTCCATTAGAGGGTTCACAAAACAAACCTACAATAAAATATTTGATTTTTTTAAGTGGAATATGAATACCACAAATGTCCTGCATAATTTGGTTAGCATGCAAAGTGCATCGTATATATCGAAAACTATCATAATAATAATGAAATTGTACATGGGTCTTACAACAACAAGAGATTTGTTGCTTATTAATTATAACATACCAAGGTTTACACTTTTCGAATGATCTTTGACTTATATTAATATTCAATGGTAAGATTGAAGCATCTAAATTTTTTTATATAATTCAGTTTGAGTCACATCTAAGAGATGCTTTGGATGAGGTTCATGAATTTTTGAACCCACCCTTAATTTTAAGACATCTCTAATGTTAGGTGATACTCTTGTATTATCATGCCAAAAATTTTAAAGATTTAATTTCATGAGTTAAATTTCATGGATCTTGGGAGTCTACCACTAAAACTCCAACATTGATTAATTGGATCATTTTCAATACTTTCTCTTCTTTTAGCAGCTCTTATCAAAGTTCTAGGATTTACTTTTATACATTTATTAATCTTACTTAACATTCTTTTATTTGAAGCTGCTTTATCAACTAGAGTAGTTGTTATTGCATGACGAGTCGTATCCTTATCTTTTGATCAAATTTTCTTACCTATAAAATCAATAGCATTAGCAACACTAGATATGATTTGTTCTACTAAATCATCTTTCTTTTTGGTTTTACTAAAACACCTAATTTTTTCATCTTTATTCTCATTTTCGACATTATCATCAATTACACCATGAGTTGATATTGGAATCCTAATTTCTTTCTATACATTTTTTTATATGTATTCTATTTCCATAAGTTCTAATTTGTCTCCAAGAAACTTTACCACAAAGTTTATCTAGCACATCTCATTCAATTGTAAAAAAAACATTTCCAGGTTCATCCATACAAGGGGTTTCATTTTTATTTTCAAATGTAAAAGGGATTTCATTCACATTATCATTAGTATGAAGGATTTCATTCTCATTTGCATTCTCATAAGATATAATTTCATCATTTTTTTGTTTTTGCATTGTTTCAACCCTAGAATTATTGATATCATTAATGGTGTATCCAGCTTCATCTAAACAAGTAATATCAATATTATCAAAACTTGGGTTTGAACACATACCTGGATGGATTGTATGAATAGGTGCATTTTCCATATCATTGGGAGGTGGATTTGAAGACATACCCGAAGTTGTTTGCATAGGTTTTCCACATCATTCAAAGTTGAAGTTGAAGGCATAGTTGGGTTTGTCTCCATAATTGCATTTTCTTCCATATTCACCATCTCCACATTTGCATCATCTACATTCATTTCATCATTCATGGCTTCCTCTTCAACATTCTTGGAACTAGATGCTTGCAAATTTTTCATTTGATGAATCCTTTCTCTTCTATCCCTTTGTCTTTTTGCCTCCATATCTCTATTTGCTTGAATTTCTTCGGGTGCCATTAACTTTCTACATCTTTTTATTTGTCTTTTCTTATCTCCCATGGTTACCAAACCCTCTTTGATGACAAAAAAAATGATTCAAATACAACCTATTTTCAAATTTTTATCTCCTCCAAATATTCAAATAAAACTATGTAGTATGAAGATCCTTTTTTCTTTAAATTCTGAAGTACAAAAACATCGTGAATGCATCCAAAAATTCTCTTTTTCCAAATATTCTTGTAAAAAGTTCTTGTACTTTATTCCACTTCAGAAAATTCAACCTGCACTTTGTCTCTTCCAACAATTTGAATAGAATATGCCCTGCACAAGACAAAGTTGCAATAAAAAATGCAAAAAATAGCACTTTTGGTCCATACTATAGAAAAAGAATGTTGCAAAAAAAATGTGTTTTATCAGTATTTACCAAATTAGGAAAAAATGGCTATATCAAAAATGTGTATGCGTTATGAAATGCATACGCATTCTATTCTAGGAACGTGTACGCGTTATATAACGCATACATGTTACCTTTCCCCAACGGGTAATTAGATAACATGTGTTATGAAACGCATACACATTTCATTTAAATAACATGTATGCGTTTTAGTAATGCGTACGCATTATTTAAAAACTAAATTCCCAACCCACATGCAGCCTTGGTTTTAGGCTTGGGAAAGGCTTGGCAATCTTAGCCTTAACCTTTGACCTGCAACTAAAAAACTAAGGCAAATTGAAGAAGAATGTCCAACTTTGGCAATATGGTTGATGGACTTTTTTTTTAATCAATCTATAAAATTAAAACTCATTAGAGAACATGATGACTAATTTCCAAATATATAGTTTTTATTAATATTGGATTATGTTTTCTATTTTTTAATTAATTTCTAAGAAAACTAGTCCTTAAACTTGAAATATCAAGCTTTTTTTGTTTTTTAATAACTTTTTTTGGTTAAATTTCTTGTAAAAAAATTATATGGCATCAAACTTCAGACAATTCTCTACACAATGAAAAAAAAAGATTCAAAAAATGTTTATTTTAGGTCCAATTATGTTGTCCGTACATGTTGATTTTTAAAAACAAAAATTAAGGCTAATAAAAAAAACAATATTCAACAAAAAATTACAAAAAAAAATCCACATCAATATTCATGTTGTTAGCTCTCTTTTCCCAAAAGGAATTAGTAAAATACTTTTATTTGGGTCAAAAAGTGGTGTCCGTACACGTGCTTGGTATGATAAAAAAAATAGCGACTTTTAAAAAGTGGTTTTTATAGATCCCTATCAAAATTTAATTTCTATAATCTGGGTATTTGAATAATTTACATATTTGGAAACTAGATTGTAAATGCTAAATTTTATATTAATAAAAATTTTAAGAGTCATTGTGTAAGTGCCTCAAATTTTTAGTCCAAGTGTGACAAATTCTGAAAAACAGCAAAACACTTCCACTTTTTGAGTTTTTTGTGTACCCAACTTCTTGCATTAGCCCTATTGATAGAATACAAACAACACACTAATACAAGAATTTTCCATTCTACAAAATAGGGGTGAGAACTTCATACTATACACCTCTTGGGTATATTTCACCTGCCTGAATCTCAACCTCCCCAAAGAAAACAAAAAAATATATCCACACCCCTGGCTTCAACCCCTATACCCTGTGCATCTTCCTCCCTGTTATGTTGAAAAAGAAACATGCATGTAAAAATATTCCCCCCAAAGACTAGGCTCAGGAAGTTTGTATGGAAGGAAATTATAGATTCTCATGCCTCTGCACACTCTGCATAGCCTCCTTGTCGACACCACTCACCCGTGTAATGATTACAGGAGATGAGTTTGGAGAAAGCTCTAGCCAGTTCTTCAAATGATTTAGAGGAACTGAGTTTGAAAATCAAGGATATTTGGACCACCACTCCTCACCCATCTAATTAAAAGACCAACTAAGTAGTATCACATTGGTTTGTGGTGTATACTCATTCAAATAATTGACTTGAAGGGTTTGTAGTGTAGTCCCCAACCTAAAATAACATAGTCATACCATGGTTTGACTCAATCAATGCTCTCAACCACTTCCAAGGCTAACAACCCTACCATTACTTACAAGAAAATAGCATGGTTAAGGTTTCTGACAACCTATCATACCATCCTTATTCCTAACTTAAAGAACAATCAATATCTAGACTAATGTATTGTAATCATACTTATAAGAGAATTAGCTCATAATACTAAAAATTCTTTTGAAAATATTACTTTTAACATAGTATGAATGGATTAATAAAGCTCGTCACAATATGGCATATAAATAATAATCTCAAGCTTTGAATAGGTAAGCCCATTTGGGAAAATCATAGATATTCGAGTCTATTTAAATAACATAGGCCTTATACATATAAACGTATTCAAGGAATACATAGACCATTAAATCCATTTCAATATTGGATTCATAGTTCTATTATACTATAGCCCATTCAAACAATAAACAAAGACTACCATTATACAAGCCCATTTGAGCACTTTACAAATGTTTAGATGGGTAATGTACATAAACCTATAATTCCATTCAACTATAAATAGAGACCAAAGAACCATAAACCCATAAGTCCATTAGACTATAAACAAATACGATAATCTCATACGCCTATTTTGGAAACAAACTTAAACTTAGTGGTTTTCATAGAATTTATAATGCATTGTTTCAATAGGGTGTTTCATAGACCATTTGATCAATGCATGTAGAGTTATTCATATATTCAATCTGAATAAGGAAAATACACTTCATGTATAAAAGAAACCAGTTGAAAGAGAAGACATTGATTCACCAACAATCCCAAGAATACTAGTGTTGAAGAATGTACCTACTATTCACTTCTTTCCCCACCTCTTTTCCTCGCTTTTGACAATGTTGCAGATGAATGCATTGCCATTCTCCTTGGGTGTAGCCTTTCAAGAGGAATTGATTACAAGGGAAGACTACCTGATAAGAGAAGAGAATAAATGAAATCAAGAGAGATGCAAGGGAGTAAATATTGAAGATGATGGTAAGGTAGCGGACCCCTCAAGTAAAGATGATAAAAACAACCTATCTGAGTATGAAGGGTATAAAGAAAAGTAGTGAAAAAATAGCATGCTAAGGAGAGATTCGAGTGAATGACAAAGAGAGAAAAAATGATAATGGAGAATAGACCCCACTCGCACTAATTTCTCTATCCACTTTCCACATTCCTCCTTTAACAGTCTTATTCATCATGTCATATCCATGTGTCAACAATGTTGCAACCCTCATAACCTTGTTGACCATGATGTATAGTCTAAAATGGGGGAGCAATAACCATTGTAATACTTAAGAATATATACATAAAACCTCCTCATTTTAAAGGTGTAGTCGCAATCCACTCCACCATTTTGTATCCAAATTCATTTATCTCTCCTTTTAATGACCTCCTCCATTAATCAATGAAAAATGAAATCTATTATAATGCCCCCGTTTTATTTTTAACTATTTTTATCCCTTGTAAAGAATAAAAGCACATAAAGATTTAACTCTAACTCCCACTCTAAAAATAGTCTCCACTACTAAGAATTATTCAAAATTAATTCTCAAGATTAAATCAACTGATAGAAAGAGAAAATATTACTATATTCCCTTGGAAAACTTTAGCAAAATAGTCATGAGATTAAGATAAACTATAATATCTATGGATTCACAATATTTAAAATACATTATATAGAAATTTTAAATAATTAAATCAAAATCAAAATAATTATTAAAAATTGTAACATAAGTATTTCTATTAAGAATTATATCATATTGTGTGCAGGTTTGAAAACTTTTATATTCCTTCAAAATCATGATATCATCAAAATCAAGTTTGCATACATGAATTAGATCCAAAAATGTGAAGGTAACTTGACCTAGAATAAAAATGAATAATTTACTTCTAAACTACATAGCATTTTTAAATTCTAGGAGGCATAGATCTTATTTTCATTATCAATTAACATATTATATTTTTTATTTAATAAAAATTAATTAATATTTAATTATTTGTTTTAATTAAATAATTTAAATTATATTTAATAAATTATTTCTCTTTTTGAATATTATATTAAAAATAAAATATTAACATTAATAAAAATACTTTATACTTTATACCATATTGTGTGTGTCTTAAAATTTGACATTTTATACTTTTTTTACTAGACCTAACATGTGAAGAACTATGATATGTCCATTTTAAATCATTAATATTATATCATATTGTCTGTTTTTTAAAATTTGACATTTTATATATTTTTTACTATATCTAACATGTGAAGAACTATGATGTGTCTATTTTAAATCATTAAAATAGTTCTAATTATAATGAAAAAGGAGGTGATAATTCCTCACATTAACAAAAACACTCAATTATTTCCTCTTACCCAAATAACGATGACGAAATATAAGTTTATTCCATGCATAATGCCACACCTTTATCTTGATATTAAATTAAATTTTCCAAATACTGTCTTAAATTCCTAAAGAGATCCCAAAATTGTACATGCATCTAATAAAAAATGTTGGTTTGAGAATAAAATGATCCTCAATATCTACCTCTTAAAAGTGATGTTCACACATCTCTCTCTTTTGAAATGTAACAATCTATCTCAATTTGTAATTGATGGAACCTAACAAAAATATATATATAAATTAAAATTAAAAATATATATAAAAAATTAAAATCTAATAGACCACTTATTTTGAAGATATTTTGTGAAGAAAATGTCACCATCACATATTTAAGGATTTATAATAATATAATAGTACAATTTTGTACTAAACAATTTAAACAAAGAATATCTTTGTATACAAAAATATTTATAAAACTTTTGAAATCGAAAAATTATATAATAAGATTAGTATAATTAATAAATGGAAGTAAATAATAATTAAAAATTTATTAGAAAGTATTTTTGGATTCAATTGTGTATGGTTTTGTATTGAAATTCATATCACAATTAGTGATTTTTCAATAAGAAGAGGATAACCCTCTTCATCCTCACAATGGATCACTCAAATGTTGATGCAAAATATATATGATTAAATCTAAAAATGCTTTCTACTAAATTAATAGATTATGAAAAATATGTGCATACTAAAATTTATGATTCAAAATTTTAATAATAGTATAAATTAATATTTAAAATTTAAAAGATACTAAAAATTTGATATGAAGATAATTTTATTTTTTTAATAAAAGTAAAAAATTATATTATTTAATTTTTAAATTAAAAATAATTATAGATAACATAGATTAGTATTTAAGATTAACAAATATAATGATAAACTTAGTGTATGTATATCACTTTCATATAAATTTACATGAAATTATAATTTGAAGAGAATTATTTGACATTAGTAGGATCTAGTCATTTCTTTAAAATGAATCATAATGTGATGTTCATTTTTCCTTTGAATTTTTTTTTAGAGAAATAGAAAGACTATTAGAGCTTTTAGATCACTAACATGTATTATAGTATAAGTGTGTGTTAGAATTTATTATTAATAATTTTTTTTAATTTTTCTTAGATATATAAATTGGGTGGAAGGGGGCTCTATGTAGTACCCCTCAGCTTTTGGCCTTCGTGACAATTGAGTAAGTTGTTTGTTTGAATGTTGGTATCATATGTTTGTTACTGTTTAGTTCATTTGTTGATAGTTGTATTGTACATTATCTAGGAGTGCACTGAGCTCATTTATTTATAGTAACCAACAGGCCATATGTCTGATTAGATAATAGTTAAATGAGTAGATGATTGAATCTACTAAGAATGTACAAGAGAAAGTTAATAAGTAAACTACATGAATAAAATTGATATATTTACGCTCTTTTGGAGAGCAATTCCAGTGAATAAGAAACTAAATAAAGTTTTAAGATTTGATTCTTTCAAACGTGACATATTTTATAAACCTTGTTGCTCCTTATAAGACTACTTATATAGTCTAGTTTATGTATAAATATCGGTTTAGGTATGTTAGTATACTCATGCGAAAACCATATTATATTCAATTAGTTTGAAAGTTGTATTCTATCTTAGATATATGCATAGTTATTTAAATCACCTTATAGGTTGAGTTAAGATATTGAATTAAAATATTTAGTGAATTATGAGCATAATATTCATAAGGTTTTATGGATATGTGAAAAACAATAACAATAAGGTTATATGTGTTTTTACTTATGTGCGTTTAAAACATATATACATACATATGATTGAATTATCACATGGAGTTTAATAGGTGGAAAAGTAAATACTATATGAATACACATGTAGCTATGATAGTATAATGAAAGATTAAATTTGTATAAGAAAATGATTATGCCAGAGGTTCAATTTGGAAATATTAAGTGGGAATAAATAAAACAATATTGAAAAGAAATTTTGGCCTGGGTAAAATATTAAAATGAATACTTAATTTTATAAATAAATAGGATAGAGTAAAAGAAAGAATTCTTTTAAATTCAATAAGTGAAAACCATTTTAAAACATCATAAAAGAACGTCTCATTGAAGTCTTCTTAAACCTTTCTATGATTAAATCTTTTAGTTAAGCCCATTTTAAATTAAAAGGGACAAAAATGCCCATATCCATCTAAAAAAATTTAAACAAATGGTAATAACCCTTTATCCTAAAACAAAGAAAAACAATTCATATGTGATGGACCACGTATTCTAGAGGACTGTGTCAAGCAGTACATGTGCCTTTTATATGCTTGACATTTTGCATGAAATATTAGGCCTTCTAAAGTCATGACATTTCACAGATAGAAAAATAGTTAGGCTTCCATGTTTCCAGGTAATGGAGTTTTAATGTGAGGTGAAATTTTCTTTTTAAAAAATGTATATATTCATACATATGTGGAAAAAGAGAAGAAGTGGGGAAAATATTCTCACCCCTTTAGGAAAGATTCCTTTAATTTAAATAAGAAAATAAGTTTGAAAACATAATAATTGGATTTTATTTTATTTTGGAAAAGGTAATCTCTCTTTTTGTGTATATTCTTCCTTTCTTTAGGAAAATTAATAATATGTAAATATAAAGGAATCTAGAATGTAATCATTTGTGTAATTTAATTCTTTATTCTTATAACTTTTAAAATTATGCTTAGTTTAAACAAATATCTATCTTTTATATATATTTAAATAATTAAATTAATAATAATTCGGAGTTAAATATTGAAATAAAGTGGGACCACATAATACACATGAGGTTTATAGCTTATATGAATATTTAATATATAAAGGATAAATTAAGTTGGTAATTAAGGTCAATACTATATTTATTGAATTATTATTACTAATAGTTTTAGTTAAAAGAAAATGTATTATTACTACTACTATAAGTTGGTATCCTGATATCAACACTAAGAGTAGTATTAAAATTAGGTGTCAAGGGGTAATATAGTTCATGAATAATCAAATTAACTTTGTCATATACCCTTCTCAAAATACCTTGATAAGTCCATTTGACATGAAATATATAATTGTCATAATTCAATAAATGAATGGACTATTATTATTATTATTTATTTCTACCTTATTTGTCTTCATGCAAATAGACTTCTCTACCATGCACACTAGTTTGTCACCTCTAACCCTTTTTTTTGGGTGTATGGGTTTCACATCAATCCCTTGTGCCATGCTAACATGTTTAAATTAGTTTTAAAAGTTTTCATATTTTGATAGTAATTATTTGGAAGGGGTATTTTGATAATGATTTGACCAGTTGCCGATAATTGAGTGATTGACATTTTTTTAATTTTCATTTTTAGTAATGGTTGAATAGAGGGGATGGGAAGAATGGTTGCATCAACAACCTCATTGGGATTAAATTACTTCCATGTTTTCTATCGTTAGATATATATAATCAAAGTGAAGTTCTATTAGCATGCAACATCAATTATCACTTTCTTTTTTTTACTAGAATGTACATATCCAAGATTAGTGAATGGATGAATTTAATTTTATTCATTTGTGAGCATTGTTGTTTTGGAGCTAAAGACTATTGTTTTAAGTTGATGAATCATTTAATAAAGTGTTATGAAACATTCACATTTTGGGATACCACATGGTATTTCATAAAGGAAATTAGCGTTTAAGATAGAGTTGCAATAGTAATATCATTGCCTTTGATAGTTGGATATTTATCTATTGGTTTGTATAACTTGTAATAGTTAGTTGCATTAGTGATCATTGCAAAGTAGTTGGAGTATTACTAAATGAAGTGGTAGGGTACACCATAAATTGTCTTTGTAAAGTTTACGTTCATATAGCCCTTGTATCAGTATTATATAGTGAGACTTTAATACTGGGGATTTGAAATGATTGCTTCATGGAAGATGGAGTTATCTTGAAATATCAATATATAACCTTTTAATTTGATCGAGTAAATAACCTATTTTATTGTCGATCTCATTTGCAACCTTTAAAGGTTGAGAGCATGGCTGAAATGTTATTGCTTGTTTGATGTGTGGTCATGTCTACCTTGGTTGTACCATTAATTAACTTTTCTATCTTGGTCGATTTTGCATGAAGTTGATAATCTTTTAAAGTGTTGGTTGTACCATAGTTGTTGTGAGTTGCATTCTAATAGATTAGAGTTAATAGCTAAGAGGATTGGTTGTATTGTTGATTGGTTATCATTGGATTGATTTGTTGGATTAGTGGAGTTGGGTGAATTTGTAATGGTGCAAAATAGAAGTAGTGTTTAATCTTGGAGTAATTATGTTGTGATGCAAGTATCGTGTAAATTGAATACCATGTTGTTCAGTGATTGTTGTGGTTTACTTGGTAAAGGATTGATTATAATAGCTTTGATCGAGTTTCAAGATTTCGTTATGATGTTGCTACATGTCTTCTACACTTGTCATTTGTGATTGTGGATTGTTTTTATATAGGCATTTTGTGGTTCTTGATGTGAGTCTTTATCTTGTACTAATTTTGAAATGAGAGGACTTCATGTGATGAATTTCTTGTAGTCATGTTTTTAGATGGTTGGGAACCCGAAGAGTTTGAATTACCTTCAATAGGAGTTTGTGGATATCCGATGTTTTAGGCTTCCAAAGGCAATGGTGAAACTTGATTTATTTTGATTTTCCATGATTTGACCTTTGTGAATCACTAATCTTATTTCAAATTTTGAGTTTGTGGGTGTTACCTTGTACCATGATGTTGACTTTTGATGTGAATTTTGATCGAGAATGTCCATTCCTCGCATACGTGATTGGTTCTCATTATTTTAGTGCTTTATGTGATTTGGTACACCCTTTGATGTCATGAGGTTTGTTTTCAATGCTACTAGGGAGAGTGGCTCTTCATGGGGGTCGGCGCGCAAAGGGGCAGTTTGGATAACCCCTAAAAGATTTTGTGTAATAAGTGATAACCTAATATAATTAATCAATAGGTTTGGGTAAGTTCGCACTAATTAAGATAAGTAAGATGCCTCGCCCATGCCATTAGTGCTTTCATAGACTAAGGGTGGGCTGAGAAGGCCATGGTTGGCAAGGTCACTACCTCATCCTCATGAGAGGTTAGTGTTCCCACATGTGTCACCCTATGGGGCCGGCACCTAGTGAGAGGCAGTCAAGATAACCCATGCTAGGGCCATGTGATGACACTCTTCCTATAGTATCCCTAGTTACTCTTTTGCCTTGTGGGCCTCTAGAAGTAGCCCTTTGATGTTATTGTTATCTATGTTTATTGTTATCCTCGTTTGTTGAGTCATGATGTTCTTCCGCTTGACTGTTCTTTTGTTATCTTGCGAGTAGCCTTTTGATATTCTTGTTAATCATGTTTCTTGTTACTTTTGTGTGGTTGAGTCTTGTTTCATTCTGCTTGACTATTATGGGTCGTGGGTCTTTCTTGTCATCTCCTAGCACAGGGGGTGGGCCTTCAGGTCCACATGGTTGGGTGGAACGTGCTATGCACCCCATTGGTTCCCCAACCAAAGGTCGAGTTTGTAGAGTTGAACCAGTTGCGGTGACTTTAGTGATGTGTCGAAGATGGATCCAGTCTTAATACTTTGTATTCATCTTTTTAGTTATATTACTCTATCATATTATATTGTTCTCGTTCATGTTGGGGAATACTTTTGTAATATTGTAATTCTTGAATGATCTAATGAAATGAAACAGATGTAATGTATTATGTCACCTTGTAAACCTTGCGTGGTTAATTATTCGTGGTAGTTGTTATTTGATGTTTTGTATATGTGGAAATATTATATACTCATGATGTTTATGTGATGAATGATTACTGGATATTTCACATTGTCTTTCATTGGCATTATGTAATGTTATGGATGCATGTATTTGTGGTTTATCTTTTACTGTGGTTTATAATTTAATCTTGGGATTCATTAAGTATCATCTTGGAATGGGTTTATGTTGTGTAATGTCGTCACGTATACCCCAAGGGACGTAGTTGTTAGTGTATTTGTATAATAGTATTACGTATGTTGTTTGATACTGCTCATCTTATGTAATGTTCTAGACTTTAAAAAAACAATTTGTGTGGTAATTTGTTAGTTTAGTTGTCCTTTGGGGTTCGCATGGTGAAGCATTACACTCTACCCTTAATACATCCAAGAAATGTAGCATTTTAGTCATGCAAAACAACAAAAAAGATTAGTAATTTGAGCCTATGATCATGCTACAATACACATTAAACGGTGTCATCTACATCTACCCTAAAACCCTCATCCCAAACCTAGTCACCTTCTTCACCACCCTAGATTACCGGGAGAGCCAAAACTGTTGAAAATTGAGGTGTTTTCTTAGCTTAATACTTTGTAAAACTTTAATATTGTTGATTTAAATATGTTTTTCCTTTGTTACAGATTCTTTGTGGGTGATTATCCGATTAATTCATTTTATCATTTGTAGAATGAAGATAGAAGTTGATAGAAGAATTAGACAGGATATTAGAAAGATTACACAAGCATATACCATGGTGAAACCCTTTCGGGAAAAAACTCCACCAAGAATTAATCTATTATTCAATCTCTTAAGTAGATTACAATAGCTCCAATTCTTGCTTGAGAATGCTTCTTTTGCCTTCACCAAATCTTCTTCACAACCTGCAATAAAACTGATAATAACTCTCTTCAACTTGCTTGAGATAAATAGGCTTTAATTAGCTTTGTAAACTCCACAAGAGTTACAATTACAATGCTCAATCCCTATCCCTAAAAGTTACGCCTATCTCTTCCAAGTAGAGTTTAACCGTGAAGAACAGTGTCAAATCCTCATCTTCATGCATTTGGGCATCCCAAACTAAAGTAGCAACTCAACCTTTATTTTGTAAATATCTTCAAGGCTTCATCCTCAAATTAGGCACCCAAGAGTGGGCCGACCTAACTTAGCCTTCTAAAATATCTCAACATGCAAAGGAGTTAATTCCAAGAAGCCAACTTGGGCGCCCAAGTTGGGTCCAAGTCATTTCTTGTTAACTAAAACATTTCTCAACACCATTCATGCAAGAATGGCCATCCCATGTTAACTGAAGGTAGTCCCTATCATCTATCATGCAACTCAAGTTATTATTCATGCATTCCAAGTTAACTAAAGTCAACTAGCACAACTAAAACTAATTAAAGATAACTGAACCATAACTGATCTGAACTAAACTAAACTAAACTAAACTAAACTAATTCTGAACTGAACTGAATTGAACTAATCTGAATTGATTTGAACTAAACTCTATGCATGCAAACATCAAACCCTAGCTCCTAAGATCTTTTCATGCATTAAGAAGTGTTATCTCTTACTCTAAATAGTTAACTAAACTCAAGGTGAGTGTAACCTACCATGTGGGCACCCCATGTACCCCTATTATTTAGGAACTCATATTGGATGCCCTCACATGCTCCTAACATTTAGAATTAATTACAAATGCCAATTAACATGATTATTTCATCAAATATTAATCTCTTCCTAATCCTAGTGTTGGGTAACACTTTCCAAGGACTTAAGAGATACATGAAATAAATAATGTTTAGAATTGCAATTAAATGGCATCATATTTCCAACATTCTCCCACTTGACATTATACATTGCAATTATTATAAACAAGGAATAATAATAAATCAAGTATAGAACTTAAGGTCGATGGCCTTCCTGCACCAACTAATCAATTCATGCTAACTTCAAATGCAACCTGCATAATCATGAAGCTCCAAGCAAATGATTAAAACCAAGAGAAATTATCTGTAGGAACTAGTTTAATAAGATAATCTACAACATTAATTAAAGTTTCAACTTTCTCAATTAATACCTTCCACATTCAACCATTTCTCGCACAAAGTGATACTGAATATCAACATGCTTAGTACGAGCATGATACATAGGATTTTTTCTAGCTAAACACATAGCACTATGACTATCACATTCAAGTTTAACTTACTTGCAATTAAAACCAATACCTTTCCCAAGTCTCTATAACCAATCTGCCTCTTCAAAGGCATGCGTAACCACTGAGTGTGTTGAACTCACATTCAACCAAGGTGTAGGCTCCTCATTTTTTTTTGTTGGAAAAATTGTTCTTGCTAGTAACCATTCCAACACATGTCTCTAACCATAAGAGAAATCAAGCCTCTCCTATTTCTCCAAGTATCCATGAGGACCTATAACCAACCAATCCATGCCAAACTCCAAATGCAACATAGCATTATCATGAAGTAATCAAGCAAATGATTAATGTACCCAATACTTAAGAGAACTACACAAGATGAATGTCAAAGCTCCAATCTTGAACATAAACATGACATCCATGATCTAACCATCTCCTCTTAGGAGATCACATGCACCATAACATACATCTTGGTCTCAAGAGAACATGTAATATGCCAAACTATAATCTAGAATCAAGAGTAAACCATGACATAATAGCAACCACTCTAAACCAATAAAAAACCATATCCCCAATCTCATGAAGATAGCCTTACCAATTATGCATCCATGTCACTGCCAACAACTCCCACTGAACCATGGTATCGAGTTACACATGGCATCATGACTACCATCCTCTCCATGAAGATCACTCTGAAACATGAAGCAAAGAGTTATCACAAACAATATTAGCTGAAATTACCAATGCATCATTACTGACATCTGAGGATTCCTCTATAGAAGAATCAGAACTCTCTTTCTTGTTCTTACAATCCTTCTTCACAAGTCCTACTTTCCCAAAGTTCCAACAAATTACTTTACTCTTACCAGGGGTTTTAGACCATCCTTTAGACTTACCCTTTCCTTCCTTGTCTCCCTTAGGTTTCTTTTTCTCAGGACTACCTTTTACAAACAAGGTATCTTGGATTCCCTCTTTAGACTTCCTCCTCATCTCCTCTAATAGGAGAGTAGGAATTATATTATCCATCTTAGGATCTGCACCACTACCACTGATAGCAACAATTAGATTTTCCCATGACTTTGGTAAAGAACAAAGTAACAAAATGCATTTGTCTTCATCTTCTAGCTTTACATCTATAGATGCTAACTGACTTAGAATCAAATTAAAAGCATTCAAACCCTATCACACTCCATTAGTCAAAGAAACTATGAGGAAAAATCAAAAAGGGAAGTTCATCCATCAAAATTGTCTGTCAATACAAAAGAAAGCTTCAAGAGTGACCTACAAAGTATATGAAGAAGTTGGTCCCAATCAAATCTCCATATCCACCCATCATTTCTCATCATCCCAAGTTTGGAGAATCAAAGATTCCAAACTGTCGACTAATCCATATGCATCTCATATCCCTCAATGCATTCCACCATCCACTTCAACATCCATTATATCCAACTCTCGTATTGATCGTGTGTTGGAAAAATTATCATAAGGATGTTAAGGGCACTCTATTGCGATGTGTGCATCTAAGTAAGGTTAAATCTGGTATCAATAAAGAAGATGAAAGATCCAAAGGTTACATTCAAGTGCTTGTATCTTAGCAAAACAACTTGTCCAAGCAGGATATCGTTGGCACATAATGACAACAACATCTATATTAGCACTAGCAGTGTCTACATCAACACCACGAGGTGGTTCGAAATGAGCATAAAATTTCAAAAAACCAAAAAAAATCAAGAAAATAGTCAAGAGAAAAATCGTCCTCTAGTGAAAACCACTTTAGTGTCGCTTTGGACAAGTACCATGATGAAAACCTAGAAAATAGGTAAATCAAGCATCTATGTGCACCATTTCAGGTGGAAGCATCTCATCCCATCCATAATAAACCCCACATTCCATCCATCTTATCCATAATAAATCCAGGAAACCTTCATTATCTAATCCATTTTCATCCCATCTAACTCATCTTGATCTTGGAAAAAGTTTGGTATGTACTTTACACTTGCTTATGGTAAACAGCTTGACATGGGTCACTATCATTGATCATATCCTAACCAGCATTATCTGATCCATGAGGCATTGTCCAAAGAGGCATACTCTATCCAAACATGTTATGCTATCACAAGATAATCCTTGCCATCCTACATATACTTATCCATCAATTCATTCATTTATCTATGCATCCACCCACAGAATTCTATACATTGCTAGACGTTGGGGGTAGATACTTGCATCTTGCTTTGGGAATAAATCTTGAGTTGTATCCTATAACTTATGTGGTGATCTAAACATTTTCTAACACAAAATCAAATTGGTCAAATCATTTGAATAAAAAATCCAAATGACTAGCCCATGGCATATTTTGACGAGAAGATCTTTCTAATCAAGATTTATCTTTTATCAAACATCAATCCAAACAATCCATATCAGTTGAATCTACCTTGCACGTCAACATCACCTCAACTCATTCCAACAAACTTTGTTCCAAACCAAGCTTCAAGATCTTGATCAATCTTATACAACCAATCCATTATCATCTCGAGATATCCTTCCCAATCCTCATGTTGCTTAACACTATCCTTGCATTGTTTTGTATCCTCAACAATGTTATCATCATCAATCCATCAATCAAATCAATCAATCCTAGCTTGGTTTTCAACAAAATCCCAAAATAGATCACTAAAATCATCACATATCCATACACTCATCATGATCATGCGAAAAATCCAAAAACATCCAAATTCTTGTACAACTAAAATCCAAAAACATTCATAAAATTGTAAAGTCAAAATCCAAAACATCCAAAACACATCAAAATCCCTAAAAATGTCAAAACATCAAAAATCCAAAAAAGTACTTTGTTGAACTATGGGTCTCTGGGCTTGAATGTAAGCAAGGCCATCATTGATGTGCCCCCAAGACACCCTAGGCCAGTCCTTTAGGAGTCCATCATAATAAACTCGCAATCCATCAACTGTTCATATCTTCATCTTTAATAAGTTGATTCAATCAAACTGTGTGGTCTCTACGTGTATAATGTAGGCAAGGCTAATCTTTGATTAGCCCCTGAGGCCCCTAGGATAGGTCTTTTAGTTTAGGTTCTTGGTCGAAACTCAGAAAACACAAAAACATCCAAATAATAGAAAACACAAAAAAATTGAAAACTTAGAAAAGCCCAAAAACATTAGAAAACATTTAAAAGATCTAAACAACATCAAGTATCTTAGAAAATCCTAAACAACCTCAAAATATCAAAAAACCAAAACATCCACATAAACTTTCAAAAAAGACCAAAAATAGCCTAAATTTTTTTTCAAAATACCAAAAACATTGAAATATTCCAACAAAATCCAAAACCATCCACCCATTTCACTTTCACTCGCAATAAACCTTCACCCATAATAAATCAAGCATCACCTTCAACCTTTGGTAAAACAAATAGAAATCAAGTATAGCAAGTCGTAAAGTGAGAACTTAAGTATCAAAATATAAAGTCTAGATCAAAGGTGAACAATTCAGTGGATTTTATATCAACTTATCATAAACCTCATCCTCATCAAAACCCCCTGATCAACATGTCCTAGGATGCATCCTTCCTGCAATGGAAATTAGTATCAGACATCACCTTAGCCAAATTAAACTGGCAAGAGATATAGATAACACTGACTATTTTTTTTAATCTTTTCTTCTGATTTATCTTAAATGACCCATTTCGAGGACCTCTCGATGATGTCTATTAGAACAATTTAGAGAGAAAGGAATGGGGCATCGATCATTATCTTTCATTTTTTGTGCTTCTGGGTATTCTTGTAAAATAATCTTGGTGCATACTTGCTTAGTTGTGTGTAGGGAAGTTGTTTGGAGTAAATTGTTGACTATTGCGTATGCTTTGGTCTAATGTGTTCTAAGCTTCTCACTTACATTCCGATGAAGTTTTTGTATGTCAAGATGTGAACAAGAACTATCCTATCTATTTACAGAGTCAAAGTCCATTACACTATATACAACGCCATCCTGGTTATCAATACCTTGATGCATCGTGTCTAGGTGTTATATCAAACAATAAGGAATGACGAAAAATCCCAATCCCAAGATATGAGCAAATCATCATCATGCATTTCTCATCACCATCTCTAATAAAGTCTCGGTGGATCATAGACTTGTTGGATCTTTTCAATCAATCATCAAAATCAATGGTCAATCATCTTGTTTCTTCTATTTTCTCTTTGCACTAACCTGGTATCATGACAGTCAACAAAAACATCATCGATGCATCCATCCTGCATCCATAAATCATCAACATGCATACATCTCACATAATCATAGCATATCATAAAACATACATCGCATTATTATATCATAAGCGTGAACATCTGCATTTTCTATACATACATCCATATGCATACATCAACATCTCATAAATTGTATAGAAGATACACAAAAACAAATGCATCAATATCATTCGCATAAGCATAACATTTGCATATCATATCGTAACATATCATGAAAAGATACTGAATAAAAAATATAACATTGTTTCCATTCCATATCATTACATCTCATATCATCACATATACCATCGCATATTGCATAAGCATAAATAAAAGAATTGCATCCATACATGATAATAAATGTGCATGTCACATCATCATATCAAAATGCATCAATACATTCATAAGCATGAAATAAAATGAACACATCACATCATATCAAGTCTATATGATATATATATCAAAAAAAGGTGACTTTCATAATACAATATCTGAGTTAGTGTATGTGTATTGATCAAAAATACAATATCCACGAGGCTATCAAAAAGGAGCCCATGAATGTATCTTTGTATAAAGAATCGAGAAATAATCAAAAAGTGTATGTACAAGCGAGCTAGCCCTGATGGTTGCTCCCCTCACCAGGCTATCTCTCTGGCTGATCCTCAGCTCGGGGATGTACCCCACTCCTTTGCGATTAATCTAGTTGTCTAAGTGCCTGTAGGACATCCTGGTGGTAGTGCATGAGATAATATGTCACCTCAGTCACAGCCTCCCTATACAAATGGGCAGACACTGTCCACCCCTGAGTTGTAGTTGTCATGGACTCTAGTTGTTGGTGTGCCCCGACCTCCTATGCTAACTACATAGTAGCAGTCTTCCTGAGTTGAACCCCTAGTCCCTCTCCATTGTCGAGGCATGTACCTACTACCTAGCCTGGTCTCTCTCAGTAGTGATAAACAAAATCTACTATCTAACCTAATCTCTCTCACCTATCACCACCTACAATTGTTGCTACAACTATTGTATATGTACATCACGAGGATTTGGCTCTGGCAGTGGTTGTTGTGGAGGTTGTTGTTGTATCGATGGATACTGTGGAGGTTGCTAGTGCACTAGTGGTGCCCTTGGGACCTATTCATCCTACTGATGTTTTCCATCTTGGCCATCTTGTCCTCTGCCCTGACCTTTGCCCTGTCCATCATCTGGTTTCCCTTTGCCTCTAGCTACACCCCTCTCTCTCAGTCTCCCTCGTGGAGGTATACCCATTGGATCTATCAATTGATGAGGGGGTACAAACCATGCATCATAAGCAGGCATCGTTTGTGCATTTTCCTATCCCTAATCATAAAATCAAGGCCTAGCAACCAATTGTCAAAATCCCTCTACAACCTCATGGACTAGGATCATGTGTCCCCATGCAATACCTCAAGCCAACCTGGAAAAAATGGTGGTGTATGCATCATCAGGCATGTCCTGTCTCTCGCCAAACTATATGGAAACCCTATCGGGAAGGTACCTCTCAATGATCATGTGCTCTCAACCCTATGTGAATCGGGTCTTTCGAGCAAAGAACAACTGTTGCACATCATCATACCAAGCTGGCATCTGAAGCTAAGGCCACCATCTAAATATTTTCATATTGTCGATCACTTGATGCCAATAGGGAATGTCAAGTTGCTCTGTGTGTTGCAAGTGATGGCACCCTTGTATCTCTAGAAAACTAGATCATCTGGCTCTACATCTACCATTTGAACAATAGGTCGAAGCACAACAATTCACTCCTAAGCCCAAATGTGGAGAAGAGTGACCCCTGTTCCAATAGCCCTGCCATCCTAGTATACAAAGTCATGCATATCACCTTTTCCTTGGGTTTTCCTATGTGAGGATCCTATTATGACTCATCGTCCACCAAAAAAATATTTTTGGTGTAAGATTCCTACTCCAAACATGTTTCCAAATGCTATTCTAAGTTCCTTGCAAAGATAGCAAATTGTAAGTAGACTTTACAAAGATATTACCCTTGCTTTCCCTAGTCTAGTAGAATTCATCTGCCTGAGTAGATATGGGTATTCTAGTTAAAAAGAGAATGTCCTGAAGATTGTTAGGTAGGTGCCTTGACTCTAGGGGATGAGGGCAACAACTCTTAAGCATTTTCCACTTCATGGAACCAAAGCTTCCCACACAAGTAGTCTCTCACCTTTTTTCCAAAAAACACTGTGGCAGGGGCCATTAGATTCTTGAACTCATATTGAATGAGGGGTATTTTGAGTAGCCAAGGTCCTCCTAGAACATAATTTTGTTTCCATTACCAAGTTTCCATCTCAACCCAGAGTGCAACATCTTTTTGATCCTATAGATATTGTTCCAAATTAGAGAGACACTAGGATGGTCATTTGAGAGACAATTGATTAGAGGAATTTTTTTGAGATACTTCGCATTCAGAAACATGCACCATTCCTTCATGTTCCTCAGCAGGTCCCAACCAACCTTCATAAGTAGGAGTTTGTTAGTAGGTTGTATTTTTCTTATGCCAAGACCGCCACCAGATTTAGGAAGACAGACAGTATCACAACTTAGCAAAACCAATTTATTCTTTTCCTTCGTACTAGACCAAAGAAAATTCCTTTGAATTCTTTCAAATTTCTCAGCAATATATCTAGGGATTTTGAAAATAGAAAGAAAATACACCGAGATCCCTTGAAGAGCAGCATCTAGGAGCTACAATTTACCAGCATGGCTAAGGGTAGATTCTTTCCATCCAGCCAATTTTTTATGTGCATTCTTTCAAGCACGGAGTTCCAAAAGCTAGGTGAAACTTCCTTAACTCTGAGAGGGAGGCCAAGGTACACAAAAGGAAGGGACACACTCTTGCAACCCAGTAGAACAATCACTTTTTCATGAAGGACTTGTGTGCTATTGAAGAAGTAGTTCATACTCTTATTGTAGTTTATGCATTGATCTGAGTTGGAGGCATAATTGTTTAGAAAATTCTTCCATTTTAAAGCTTCCACCACTGAAGCTTTCCCAAAGAGGATGGTATCATCCACAAATTGTTGGATAGTTGAAGGTTCAAGGGAAGTTGTGAATTTAGCACCTTTAATAGACCCATCCATTAGCATTCTTGAAACATTCCGGCTTAAAACATCAACAACCATAATAAAGAGATAGGGGGAAAGGGGATCTCCCTGTATTATCCCTTTACCAGCATTAAGCCATGTGGAACCTCATTGACTAGAATAGAGTACTTGACAGTAGATATATGCATTTAGAAATGAGATTCATCACTGTCTGATTGAAGCCAAACCTAGCTAATACTTAAGGAGAAATCTCCACAAAACTATATCATATGCTTTAGAATGTCAAGTTTGAAAGCCATACCAGCACAATTACATCTATCCATTGAGTGAAGGATTTCATGCATGGAAATTGCATCATCCAAAATGTGGTGACCAAGGACAAATCCTTTTTGGCATGGGCTAATCATTTTATCAAGAAAAAGTTTTAGGTGGTTGACCAAAATTTTGGAGAAGATCTTGTAAATGGTATTACACAAGCTAATGGGCCTAAAGTCAGCCATGGTCTAAAGGTCTTCATTTTTGGGAATGAGGACCAAAAAGGTATGGTTCAACTATTTTAGAAGTTTTCTCAACCTGAAAAATTATTTGGTAGCAAGGAATAAGTCATCTCCCACAATTTCCTGATACTCCTTAAAGAAAGCTAGAGGAAATCCATTTGGTCCAGAGGCCTTGAAATCCCCCATGTTGAAAATTGCTAATTTGAATTCACCAAAGAATGACAACCCTAAGAATAGTAGTATTATACAGGTTAATCAGAGTAGGGGGGATGGATTCCAGTAAATGGTCATCAACAACAAAGTTAGGGACCCCAACAGGCTTAGTTAAGGCATGTTGAAAATATCCAGTGGCCAACTAGCCAACTTGAGTAGGAGTAGTGGCTTGCACTCCCAAATCATCCTTCAGCTTATTTATTTGGTTCATTTTTGTGATAGAGAGTAGAAAAGTGGAAGAAGGAAGAGTTGTAGTCTCCTTTCAACCATTGAATTATGGAATTTTGTTTCTAGAATATTTCTTCTTTTTTCAAATTTTTGTCACATTCAATGCGGTAACCCTTCTCCTGACAAGTTTGTTCACTAACATCCCCATTCTCTATTCTTGTTTGGTTCTCTTTAAGTTTAATAGAGATATCTCTTTTCTGGTGGAAGACATCCCAACAACCCACTTGTTCCCCCCTTTTACCATATTTTTTATAAACTTGAGTTTTTGAAACACTCTAAACATGGGGGAGCCATGAATAGGGACATTCCACTAGCTAGCAACTTTATTTCTAAATTCCAAGTGAGAAATCCATAGTATCTCAAAATGAAATGGAAAGGGAGCAACCACAGAATGTTCATTCAAGATGAGAAGGACGGGGTTATGGTCAAAAACAGTCCTCAAAGGAGCCTGCAAATTAGAGTTGAGGAGAGCGGCCCAGTTAGGGGAAAAAAGGAAACAGACAAATCTTACTTGAATGAGGTTATCTCCCAATCTCCTATTGGTCCAAGTATAGTTTTGACCCTGTAAATCCATATCCACAAGCCTTGAAGTACTTAATAGGTATTCCAAGTCTACCATACTAACAGAATAGTCTATAAGACCCCCACACTTTTTAGATGGATATAAAGGAGAGTTAAATTCCCCTACCAACAACCAAAGATCCTCTTTATTGTTTAGGATCCAATCCATAATTTCAAGCCAAAGAGCTTTCATAGAATTCATTACATTGGGGGCATAAAGATTGATTAGGATCCAAGTAGACCTAGAATGGGCGAATTGAACTCTCAAACTATTCCTAGTTTGAAATAGTTCGCTACCACATAGTCTGTTTGGATTCCACAAAATAGTAAGGCCTCCTAAGGCCCCATCAGCATCACTAAAAGAAAAGTGAGCATTAGGCCAAATATTCTTAGCAATAATTTCAAAGTTTTTTTTCTCATTTTCACTTCTTGTAGTAATAGTTGTATAAGAGCGAATTTGCATTGTAGGTGCAATTCCCCTTTTTTCCTTTTTCCACCTTAAAAAACTAAGTTCGAAGGCTTAATTCCACCTAAGCCCGCTACTTACATCACACTTGGTACCCGTTTTGAACGTCGATGGAGGCGTTTCTTTCAGGGACACCCACACAATGCGTAAACGTCCACGTGGCGCGCTTATGTCCCTGACAGATTCTCACGTCTAGAGCTTACAGAGGCATTACACTTCCCATTGGGGGTCGATTTGTAATGCCTTCCTTGGCCAACTGACCCGAATATGGTTGTTTCTCTTCATCTTTCCTTCATATTCAGCCCTTCAACTTGCATTTGGAGGTTGGATGAAAGATTAGAAGATCTCTTCACCACTTTTGGACTTCACCCACAATCTTCTTTCAAGCATTGAGCTCACTCTTGGCAGCTCTAAGAATTTTAGCAAACACTTTACACTTCACAACAACAACATCAACACTCCACCACGTTAGTAGAGCAAGTGTGGAACAAAACACCATTGCAATAGAGGCTTGAGTTCCCCACATTTTCTCTCCCATTAGCCTTGAGTGCTCTTGGTGGAGGTGGTAAGCTTTCACTCCTCTCCTCTATTACTTGGTTGAGTAGCACAACACTGTTTTGTAGTGCTTTGGTCCTCTTTGCTTCATTTCTACTTCTTTATCTATTTGGTTGTCTATGGAGGTGGGAACACCAAAACGGGGTCTAACTGAGGTAGGCCCCTATACAGCCCCAACATTCTCTCGCTCTTGTGTGCAGGTTTTGAAGATATTTGTTCAGTGGAGGCTTCATCACTCACACGGTTGTAAGTGTACTTCCTTCCTTTCTTCTCCTTATCTTTATCATTTACTCTTTACTTAATCTCGTTTCTATCACTTTATCACTTTCTGTCATTTTCATATATTTTATAAGTTCTTAGCAATCAGATAGAAGTAGTCACTTAGTTGTATGAGACACCAGCGCACCTCGAAGATGCCAGTGCGCCACACTGTCGTCTGCTTTCTGCGCTGACATCCTTTGGCCGAGAGCTTGTCAATTTGTCCAAAAAACCTCTGTGACCCGCTCTTTCAGATTTTGCAACTTTCGTTGTTGTTCCATTGAGGTAATATAGGGCAGTTCGCCCTATGAGGCTCTCTGAACGAAGAGAAATCGTGAGTAGTGAATCCCCCTATATCACATTTTGGTGAACCCAACGTGAAGAACAGTGTTCTTCAAAAAATTAGGAATTTATTTACCCCTACTTGGCGGGGTCATAACTTTTGACTTGGCGCTCAAAATTCAAAATTGTTTGCACCATTGGAAAGGTCTCCTAGAGAACTAGTTCAGTCCCTAAAATACTAGGTAGTTGAATTTTAGGGACTGACGCAAGTTCTGACCTCAAATTCTGCTCTGGAGACCTCTGAAAACGCAATTTACTAGAACATAGAAAATATCGAAAAATTTGTAATGGATTTAATATCTTCTTTTATTAGTTTAGTATCTAGTTTTGTTCAAAATGTTAATGGTGTTCCATTTAATGCATGTGATGGTGACTTGACTTTTCCCATGTCACTTGGTATCTTTGATCCTTCTCATGAGATTCCTCTTTCTTCGAAGGATATCTTATTGCAAGAAGACTAAATCATTGATACCTTTCTCAATGTTACTCTACCTACTCTTCATTCTAATGCACTCTCATCTAGAGATGATGCATTGGCGAATGATGAATCTACCTCTCATTCCAATGCACTCTCTTTTGGACATGATGCATTTGTGAATGATGAATTTCATCTTTTCTCTAATGCACCCTCTTCTAGAGATGATGCATTAGCGAATGATGAACCCCCTTCCACATCCGATTCTCCTTGGATAGATGTTGAGAATGTCTCTTTAAGTAACTATTCCACATTTGATCTTGTTTGGATTGATGTTGAGAATATGTATTCAAATAATTGCTCTACTAGCTATGATGATTCGGTAAATGTAATCTATGTCTCTACTGCCCCTCAAAGGCCTAAGAGATCGGTTATTTACGTGACTCCAGCTAGTCCTTCTCCTAAGAGGGCTTGTTCTATCGATGGTGTTCCATTTGATGGTGACCCTCCTACTATTCCTAAGACTCCCTCTTATAGAGTGGTAGCCCATACTTATGAGAATAGAGTGAATAAACAACCAAGTCTTCCTTTAGCTCCTAAACCTATGACTAAAGCACCTAGTGATTACAATCTTGTCAAGCAACTTCGAGTTACTCTGGATAAGATCTCACTATGGGACTTGCTTCAGTATGCTCCAGTTTATCAAGGCATGCTTCAGAAATCCTTGCAAAAGATCCTCTTGCCTTCCTCTGCTAGGCTGACAGATGTCGATGCGTTGATGGCATATATTTGCGTGGGTTCGCCGAATATTATGTTCTATCTGCAAGAGCTCCCACCCCTAGAAGTATAGAATCAAGCAGATCCTCTAATGATTATAGTCAACATTAATAAAATAGGCATTAGACACACTCTCATTGATGTTGGTTTGACACTCAATGTATGTAGTATTGATCTACTGCCTAAGATTAATATTGACCCATCTTCTCTTAATACTTCTTCTGCTAACATCCATGGGTTCGATAATGTTGTACGACAAGCTCTAGGTATGATAGTATTACCTTTGTAGCTTGGACCCGTTACCGTACCTACCCTTGTGTATGTTATGTCAGAAAAGTTACCTTATAACCTTCTTCTTGGTAGACTGTGGATTCATGCTATGGGTGTAGTCCTGTCTACCTTGCATAAATCTATTAAGTTCACTTGCAATGATAAAGTAGTCACAGTCAAGGCTGACCCTGATGCTATGCACTTATGTGATATGGCAGTTGTTGGTTAGGCTTTGGTTGTGCCTACTCTCATTCCTTCAGTATCTTCTAGTATGTCATTTTTTACTCTAGCAGTACCTACTACAAAGGATACTCTTGAGATAGATGTCCCTAAGGAAGATCCTTCTGAAGCAAGGAGTCCTAAGTGTGGTCCTTCTATCACCCCTCAAAAGAACACATGTCTCAATGATGATTGGAGTTCTTTAGACTTTATGGACTCCTTTTTTGGGGAATATAAAGTTGACTCGATCTACTTAGACCTTCCGATGAAATCATCCACACCTACTATCAAAGATGGTCATTCTTCTGTATCGTGGGGAAATGTGGATGCCAATTGTAATATTCTTGGTGTTGATCCTCCTTCTGAGGAAGATGATCACACTTATGTTAAGGAGGTTAATATTGGTAGTCCTGTCAGGAAGGATGATGGTGATCTCGTAGAGGAGTATAATCCCTGTTGCTGGAATAATACTCTCCATGTAGATCCTCCATTGTCTGCTACCTTTGTATCTTCTTCTCGTGAGTAGTCAAACTTTTCCCCACAAGAGAAAGGGTTACTTCCTACTCCTCATCCTTTATCTAAGCAAGAGTGTATCTTTTTGTGGCTTCTAAAAGCTCGCTTGATTACTCTTCCTTCCCCTATACACAAGAAATTTTGTAAGCATAAAGATTCTTTCTGTGCATACCATCAAGTGCTTGGGAATTCCACTAGCGAATGTAAAGCCTTGAAGGATAAAATACAAAAACTTAGTGATTTAGGTGCCATCAAAATTCTATTTGATTGATGTACCTACCTTTACTTTGCTTGAAAATTGATATCGAGGTTCACCTCTATCTTGTCTGAAGTATCTTGCATGGTTCTCCTCCCCTGTACATTAGGGGAAGTGATAACTCATCTCGGAGATGTGTTTCCTTCTTAAGGGCCCCTCTCTTTGCTCTCTCTTTCAAATGAAGCATCCCTTGAGTGGACCGCTCTTCCTTTTGAAGGTTTCCCAAGGGACCTCTTTGAAAGCCTTCCTTTCAAATGAATTATTTACGTCTAGCTTGGGGGCAGCCCGACTAGACCCATTTCACAACTTTTGCAATCTAGCTTGGGGCAACCTAACTAGATCTTACCTTTCAAATAGTGTATCCCTTGATTGGACCCCTCTCCTTTTGAAGAGCTCCTGAGGGACCCCTTTCAAATTATTTCGGTCTATGTGACCAACCACTTTAGACATGTTCTATCTGCGGGTAGACATGTCGCCGCTTTTAGATGTGTCCTATTTGTGGGTAGACGTGTCGACACTTTAGACATGTTCTATCTGTGGGTAGACATGTTTTCGCTTTTAGATATGCCCTATATGTGGGTAGATGTATCGACGCTTTTGACATGTTTTATCTGCGGGTAGACATGCCACCGCTTTTGACTCTACAGAGTTCGCTTCCTTGGGGTTTCTTTCATGTGAGAGTTCTTGAAGGATACCTTCATTGCAGGTCTACAAGTTTGTAAGGTGCTTTCTCGGCCTCTTCCATGTGAGAGATCTTGGGGGATGCCTTCTTGCAGGTCTACGGGCTTGTAATGTTCTTTTAGGTGATACGAGTTTCCTCCTTGAGCAGGGTTTTCTTTTATCACCTTCTTTTGTGGTGTGGTTTCTACTCCTAAGTGGGTTTTTCTTTCACCACGCGCTTTTTGATGATACGGGTTTCCTCCTTGAGTGAGGTTTTCTTTTATCACCTTCTCTGTGGTGCGGGTTCTACTCTTGAGCAGGTTTTGCTTTCACCACGCACTTTATCTCTCTCTTCTCTCTTGTATATACCGGATCAAAGATTTACATCTTCTTCATCCTGAGTATATGCTCTTTCTTCAGCTTCATAGTTTTGTGAAACTACGAAGTTCTCTTTTGATCCTGCACTCTCGGGTTTTCTAGATCGCGGTCTACTTCCTCGACGGTTCAGGTATACATTTCTAACCTTAATCTTTCTTGATCTACTTTACCGAGCACTCATCAGTATTCATGCTAGCTAAAGTGGGGGAAAAATGTATAAGAGCGAATTTTCACCCTAGGTGAAATTCCCCTTTTTTCCTTTGTCCACCTTAGAAAACCAAGTTTGGAGGCTTAATTCCACCTAAGCCTATTACTTGCATCACACTTGGCACATGTTTTGAGCATCGGTGGAGGCGTTTCTTTTGGGGATGCCAGCGTGATGCACAGACATTTACACAATGCGCTTATGTCCCTGACAGATTCTCGCGTCTAGAGCCTGCAGAGGCGTTACACTTCCCATTGGGGGTCGATTTGTAATGCCCTCCTTGGCCAACTGACCCAAATATGGTTGTTTATCTTCATCTTTCCTTCGTATTCAGCCCTTGAACTTGCATTTGGAGGTTGGATGAAAGATTGGAAGATCTCTTCACCACTTTTGAACTTCACCCACAATCGTCTTTCAAGCATGGAGCTCACTCTTGGTAGCTCTAAGTATTTTAGCAAACACTTTACACTTCACAGTAACAACATTAACACTCCACCACATTAGTAGAGCAAGTGTGGAACAAAACACCATTGCAGCAGAGGCTTGAGTGCTTCTCATTTTCTCCCCCATTAGCCTTGAGTGCTCTTGGTGGAGGTGGTAAGCTTTCACTCCTCTCCTCTATTACTTGGTTGAGTAGCATAACACTATTTTGTAGTGCTTTGGTGCTCTTTGCTTCATTTCTACTTCTCTATCTATTTGGCTGTATGTGGAGGTGGGAACACCAAAATGGGGTCTAACTGAGGCAGGCCCCTATACAGCCCCAACATTTTCTCCCTCTTGTGTGCAGGTTTTGAAGATATTTGTTCGGTGGAGGCTTCATCACTCGCACGGTTGTAAGTGTACTTCCTTTCTTCTCCTTATCTTTATCATTTACTCTTTACTTAATCTTGTTTCTATCACTTTATCGCTTTCTGTTGTTTTCATATATTATGTAAGTTCTTAGCAATTAGATAGAAGTAGTCACTTAGCTTTTTTCTTAGATAAACTCGCTTTCTGGTCCTTATGAGATGCCAACGCACCTCGGAGATGGCAGCATGCCGCAATGTTGTCCGCTTTCTGCATTGACGTCCTTTGGCCGAGAGCCTGTCAATTTGTCCAGAAAACCTCTATGACCAGCTCTTTTGGATTTTGTAACTTCTACTACTATTCCATTGAGGTAATATAGGGTAGTTCGCCCCGTGAGGCTCTCTGAATGAAGAGAACTTGTGAGTAACGAATCCCCCTATATCACAATAGTATATCAAGCTTGTTCTCCCAAACATAATTCTTTAGGGTCGACTATTTATGAGGGTTTTTGAGCCCTCTTATATTCTAGGAAAGAAATTCCATTTCAACATCTTCTTTGAGGATGCTTCCAACGTCCTTTTTTCCAATAGAAATCTCCTTGGATGTTTCCCTATTTCTGGTTTATCTTTGGTTGGGTCTATTAGATTTGGTTTCAACAACATTCACCTTCCTTTTTCTTCCCTTCTTCTTTGGGGTTGACCATCCATCCTCTTCATTGGTTCGGTTGTAATTATGAGATTCAACAGTTGTATTTGTCACACTGGTTCTAGAGGCTTCTCCATCCTTCACAACTCTAAGTATTTCACCTTCATCCAGATATTTAGTTAGTTCATGGGTAGTTAGGAGGTTAGGTTGGTCACAGGGGATTTCAAAAAAATTACCAGCAGTGATAGTTGGGTCACATGGTAGGTTTTTTTACAGAGTCACTGTCAACAGGGGGTTATCAAAAGGTTTGTTGGGCGAGGTCACGGTGAGGTTTGTGACAAGGCCTTCACAATGTCTAGATTTGGCTGGGGAATCTAGAATATTTAAGACAATATCAAAGTCAACAATATAGCACACAATATATGCATAAAAATTCCAAACAAGATGACTAATGGCCTAATGTTAGATAAATAAAATTATATTATTAACATTGCATTAATCAGCCAAAAATAAAACTTCAAAATGAGGAATCATGTACATAGATAATTACACATTCAAATCCATTTTTCATTTATTTAAAAAAAATATAAGGTAGACTCCACAATTGATGCAAGTCATATTTGAACAAATTTTACTATATTTGGTATATTACAATCTTTCTATCTTGATCCTATCTTTATACTAATTTAGGTAAAATGTAATCTTCCCAAAATTAGCTTTACTTACAAAAAGAATCCTTATCACTTATAAGGATAAGATGGAAGATAATTCTAAATGTTTATGTATACTTTATTTAGACTTATATAGCCAAATAAAATAGTTTCACTTGAATCCTCAAATTTGAAATACAAAATAGAATAACTCAAACTAATTGAACTCTTCCCCACATATTCACACTGAACCTATACAAAAGTTCCTATCTGAGCTAAAAATCAACACTCCCTCTTAACAAGGAAGGAATTATGCACCAATCAATTAGCTACCTTCTAATGTACTACTTCCTAAAAATTGGAAGGCTCTATGATACCACTCATCAATGCTATGTAGCTAGGAAACTTCTTTAGAGGCTTGCTTTCTTTGAACAAGCTCCTAAGAGCCTCAACATTCTCCTAAGCATCCCTCAATATCTATGTGAATCATTAAATTATTTTGATAGAACTAGAAGGGGATGAATTCTCTCCCTCCTCATCTAAAGGTTGATGTTTTGAACTAGAAGACACCAGTAGCTTTGGAGACCCAAGAACTTTAGAGATTCTTTCCCCTCATCTTCTATCACTGGAAATATCTCATGAGTCTTCCTAGATGCAAATTCTTCCTCACAATTTACATCTCTACTAACTAATAATTTCCTTTTCTCTAGAATAAAGACCCTACAGGCCTTTTAAGTCTAATTGTAACCTACAATTAAACCTTTCTTTTTGGAAGGTTCTAATTTGGTCCTTTTCTCAACAAGTATATGAATATAAACTAGTGAACCAAATGCAAAAATGACTGACCTCTAGCTTCACACCATTAAAATCATTTTCTAGTGTCTTTTCCTCTAAAATATTTTGGGGACACCTATCCTATATATACATTGCTACAAGGAATTCTTCTACCCAAATAAATATTGGTAAGTATAGGTCGTGAATCATAGCCTTAGCAACCCCTATCATCGATTGATTCTACCATTCTTTAGCCCCATTCTATTATGGATTATACAAAATCGTGAACTCCCTCTTTATCCTTTCTTTCTTGTAAAAACCCTCAAAATACTTGGAGGTATTATCTCCCCCATTGTCCATTCTCAATACATTGATATTCTTCCTTGTTTAATTTTTAACTAGAGCTTTAAACTTTTGAAAATTTATAAATAACTCATCCTTGGTATTTAAGAATTAGATTCATATATTGTGAGATAATTCATCAATGGAGGAAACATAATACATGCTTTCCACAATTGATCCTAATGTATTAGTCCACACACATTTGAATGCAATGAGTTTAGAATCTCCTTAGACCTGTCCTCGTTGCTTAGAAAAACAATCATGATATGCTTTCCAAGTGTGCATCCTCTACATATTGGTATAAATACAAGGTACCATTGATGAATCTTTCACAAAATTAGCAACAAACTCATTCACTTGAATTCATGTAGAGGTTGTCACTTCTTACTATTACTACTTTCCTTGGTTCTTCTTCTTCTCTAGACAGTATGATGCATAATGAATAAATTTATGCCAATTAAAGCACTTAAGTTTACTCAAGTCTCTCTTCCCTAGCCATGAGGATCATTCCTCATCCTTTATCTTACCCTTGTTCTATTTTCCTTTATTTATCTTCATATGATAGAGGGTTAAATTCTCATCACCATAATTATTGCTAGCTTTTGAATCCACTCGATTGTTTTGCTAGATAAATTCATCCCACGGTCTTCCAAAGAAGGGAAGGTTTTCCTAGGTACAAATTCTCTAAACAAATTATTGCTATAAATATGAAAACATATTCAACACCAAGTTAACAAGCTTTGTATTTTCAGCCTTCTTCCCAAATACTACAAGTTGATCATAAAGTTTTGTGATATTCATCAAGTACTGGCAATTGTATCCAATTTAAAAATCTCTATGGATCTGTAATGCCCCGTCTTAATAACCTAAGAATGTAGCAAAAGTGTATAAAGGTGTAATAATTTTTTTTTAAGTATTAATACTAAGTTAATTAATTGCATACATTCTTAGGTTAAGCGACGTTACACTACTTTGAGTTTTCCATAAGTGACTAAAGTATTTCGCATTGCACATAATAATTCATAACATAAAAATAAACATTGCATAATAATAATTTTCCATTCAAGATATAATAAAGTACAACCATGTTTTTCCATACATTGCATTTGATATGATATTACAATACTCATCCTACTTGATGAGGTAGTTCAAATAATAGTTACAATTACAATTATATTGTTCACCTCTTATACAATTGAGGGATGTTTTCAAATACAATTTTACAATAAACAATGTTGAAATAAACATAGATCCAAGTGCGAGCTCTCCATCCATGAAGCTCTCGATGCCATGATCAAACTGGGGACCCAACGGAGTAAGGTGCACGTTCCACCCAACCATGTGGTACCCGTAGGTCCACCCCCCATGCTAGGAGATAGTAATAAGGTTACCTAGACCTAATCTACTAACCCTAGACTTTAGTACAAACAATCTATTGGTTACATTGCTTCCAGATTTTGACAATTGAATACTTTACAAATACAAGGTTCACTGTTATTCTAGGTGGAGTGTCATCACAACGAAGCAAAGGTTACCTTGGTGTTTCTTCCTAGGTTCCGGCCACCAATCCTTGGGTTACCCTGGTAACCTCTTACGAAACCTGGCCCCTATTGCTTACTGTTGCGGAATCGAACATCTTTTGAAGAAACAAGACTTCGATTTGCCATTTCAGGCCTTCTCATCTTATACTCAAGACTATAGTAGCTCATGAGTCATAAGTGAGGCGAAATATCTTATTAAATGTTTTAAACTAACTAATGTGTCATTTAATTGTCACTGATTTACTAACTATTTGCAAGTTACCCTGACACCACTTTGTGTGTCAGCCCTTACAAATAACCACTCCCCTAATCATAACAAAGGTAGTCTAGATTCACTATATAGGGTAGACAAATGCACAATACAACATATAATACTAAATTTACCACAATGTACATTACATTCCATCCAACATATCAGGTGCACTACCCTAACCTTGTTCAATCACATGAATTCAACATCAACTTAACCCTCATAAAAGACTGGTACTGGAAGACTTAAAATCAGATAAAAATAAATCCTTTCCCCCCTCTTTTCCCAAAGAGACACATAATTAAAAGGCAATTAAACATCTACCTTTTGGATATACTAAATCCTTTCAGTCAATAATTTGAAGTAAACGAATTATGAAATTAATTAGTCAATTAATTCATAAACTTTATTTTACATACAATATGTTAATTAAATTCACATTTAATCTCAATTTCAAGATCATATTTAAAAAGCATAAAATTTTGCTTTCCTTACATAATTCTTTTCATTAGAAACTATCTAATCATAATTTCCATATGTTATATAATATCATTCAAATCCTTTAAATATAAATATGCTATTCATAACAATTTAATTAAACATTTATTTTAAATATAAATATAATCATATATATATATATATAATCATATATATATATATATAATCATAATATATATTCTAAATAAAACTTTATATGTAAGGCAAATTCTAATATATAAACATATGGCACATTAAAAACCAAATTCGCGTTTTAATTAAATCCCGTATTTAAAAAAAAAAAAAAAATTAATCATAATTTTTTTTGCACAGCCGCAGCCATTGCTACGACCGATGGCCGCAGCCCTTACCAGGGCTGCACCCAGCGCGGCTTTGGTAGCTGCGGCTTCCATTATTGGGAGCTCAGCCCTACCAGGGCTGCGCCCAGCGCAGCCTTGGTGGCTGCGGCTACCAATTAGGGAGATGGGGAGGGTATCGGCCCTCCCCAAAATTCTGGTAAATTTTTTTTTTATAATTTTTGATTTCGTCCATACAGCGGACGGAAAACAAATTTTTTTTATAATAAGTAAAATTCAAAAACAGGGCCTGCGGATTTATTCCGTATAGATACATATATAATTTTAAATAACAGTAACTTACTGTAACTGTACATTTTTTTTAACAGGAATGAAAGAAATATTTTCAATTTTCATTCTGGACAAATGGATTTTTCTAAAATCATATATAATTACATAAAATCAATAACAGTAATTTTTAACAAAATAAATCTCCATATTTACTTCCAAATCAAACAGACAAACTGTTTTCTGGTAAATAATTTTACAGAGAATCAAGAAAATAATAATTATTATTTTTTTTACGTCCTGTATAATTCATTCTTAAACAGTAACTCTTCAACAGAAAAATAACAACCCCAATTCTTTTCCAGATTTAATAAATTATAACACAATAATCTTTCACAGATCTTTTCTACTATTTAGTAAAATTTCCAAAACTTCCAACAAGTAAAATACCTGTAACTGTCTATAGGAATATCTTTTGCCTGTAGCGTTCAACTCCAAAATCTTCTTTAAAGAATTCCCCAATTTCCAAGATAAAGCTTTTCCAACCTCCAAGAATCCTCCAAAGGATCTTTCAATTCCAAAATCATCCAAAATAAAACAGCGAGATAACAACTTTTAAGAAGATTTCAATTTTTATCACAGTAAGAGGATTTTTACAAGTGCTCTGATATTTTCCCCGTGAGGAAATTGAATAGCCTCTGTAATTTCCCGTGATCCACAATAACCTCTCCGTAACAAATTTTTCAACAACCCAAATTAATGCAACTTGTACACTTGTCGAGAAGTTGCAAATATCTTCTCCACAACTTCTGGGCAGTTTTTGCGCTTTTAATTTTGCATGCAAATTTCAATTTTATTTAATTTAAATTTTGAAAAACCAATTTTCCATTCACATGCATTTTATTTTTATTTTTATTTTCTAATTTTCCACAATTTAATTAATTTCCAAATGCAATATAAATTTCACACTTAATAATTTAATATAATTTATTTATTTATTTAATTAAAATAGTTTAATCTTTTTAAGATCAACTATTTAACCAAATAAGCTAATTAATGAATTAAATTATTAAGCAAGTAATTTCTACTACATTTAAACATTAATTAAATATCAATAATTTAAAACACAATAAACTAACATTAAAATTAACCAAATTTGCTTTTCAAACGATTAATCCAACAGAAAATACAATACAACCTATTACTCAAAACTAAAAACAAACAAAGTACTATGACCAGGATTAAAGACTAGGCTAGGGTAAACCAGACTACTATCTCCTGATCAACATATCCGTTGAGTCTTGACACACTCAGACCTGATTACACAGGTGGAGTCGGTGTCATGTACCTGCAAATCCTGCAACCAAGCAAATAACGTGCATACATATATATATATAAAGCATTAAACAGACACACCGTGCGGAGAAAATCACAGATATCGCAGGGCACTCGCAAGCGAGTGATGCAATTCCGTTCTCCACACCAATACACTTCATAGCAAACTGACGAAAATGAATAACTGCTAGTCCATCATAACAAGTACATAGCAATAACAACTGAAAATAACATCTATGCTAAATCATATCATGTCTGAAAACAATAATCACCAAACAAGCATCATCATGCCACAGAATAATCCACCATCGCTCAAAACCAGCGATCAAAATATCCAACAAAACATCATAAGTCTAACAGTATGAAAAAGTATAAATAGAAATCATAAGCATAAACAGAGGGGTACTACATCCTCCCCCCTAGGATCAGGCTTGCTCCTGGAAGCCTGCGAATAGATAGGGATAAAGTTCCCTCATGCGTGTCGCATCCTCCTAGGTAGCCAATGCCTCATAGCTAGGATCCCATTGGACCCTCACCTGATCAATGTCTCGACCCCTGAGACCGAGCGTCCGGTGCTGAAGAATGGCCACGGGCTCCAAAGCCAGCTGCACGTCCTCTACCTGTAACGCATTCCAATCAAGTACATGAGATATGTCGGGATGATATGGTCTAAGAATTGATACATGAAAAACATCATGAATACGAGACAAACTGGGTGGTAAGGTGAGTCGATACACCACGGGACCAATTCTCTCTAAGATCTCGAATGGTCCTACAAAATGAGGTGCAAGCTTAGAGCCTTTTCCATAACGGATTGGACTCTTTCACGGTCGCACTCGAAGAAACACTCTATCACTAACAGCGAACTGTCGATCGATCCTATGCGCATCAGCATATGTTTTTTGCCTATCCTGAGCTGCTATCAAATGCTCTCTAATACGGTTAACCTGTTGCTCCATATCATGAAGCATCTCAGGCCCAAGTAATATTATGTCCTCAAGTCGATCCCAACTAAGTGGAGTTCGACAAGGACGACCGTATAATGCCTGAAATAGTGGCATTCCTATGGAACTCTGATATCCATTGTTGTAAGCGAATTCTACTAAGTACAAGTACTCCTCCCAACGTTACTGTTGGTCCATTATGTACATCCTAAGCATATCCTCTAATATTTGATTAACTCTTTCAGTTTGGCCATCGGTTTGAGGATGATAGGCTGAACTAAAGTTCAACTGTGTACCTAAAGCACGTTGTAATGAAGTCCATAGGGCAGAAGTAAATATAGGATCTCTATCCGATATAATCCTACGAGGAATCCCATGTAATCTAACGATGTCCTCCATGAATATCCTAGCTACAGATGAAGCATTGTATGATGATCGTATAGGTGAAAAGTGAGCTACTTTAGTCAATCGGTCAACAGTTACCATAATGGCATCATGTCGACGTGATGACGTGGGTAACCCTACAATAAAGTCAATGGATATAATATCCCATTTCCATGCGGGAATGAGATGTGGCTATAATAATCCAGCAGGATGATGATGCTCAACTTTAACTCGCTGTCATTCAAGACATCTCGATACGTAGTTAGCAATATCACGTTTCATACCAGGCCAGAATTACAATTGCCTAAGATCGGCATGCATTTTCTTAACTCCTGGATGAGTTGAATACGGAGCTCGATGAGCTTCAGTCATGATTAATGTACAAAGACTCTCTACATGTGGTACATAAATGCGACCTAAATGCCATAATATACCATCCGATTCTAGGACATAACCTTCAAATCGACCTTCTAAAGGTCTACCAGATTCAATTTCTGACTTTACTTCCTGATATAATCTATCAGTAGGAAGTGCAGCTATTATTTGACCTCTCAAATCTACTTCAAGAGCAATAGCAGAGATCTCATGTCGACGTCGGCTAAGAGTGTCAGCCACTACGTTCTCTTTGCCTTGAACATATTTTACTTCAAAATCGTACTCACACAAGAACTCCATCCACCGTCTTTTCCTTGCATTTAAGTTAGGTTGCGTAAAGATGTATTGCAAACTGCGGTGATCAGTATGAAGTTCAAAATGATGACCTAATAGAAAATGCCTCCAACGAACTAATGCATGCACTACTGCAGCTAGTTCTAGGTCATGAGTAGGATAGTTTAATTTCGTGGTCCTTGAGTTTGCGAGACTCATAAGCAACCACACACCCATCTTGCATCAAAACTGCTCCCAAACCCTCTAAGGATGCATCCGCACAAACTACGAAATCCTTAGTAGGATCAGGAACAATCAGTATAGGCGCATAAGTTAACTTTTCTTTAAGAGTCTGAAAAGCTAACTGACACTGTTCTGTCCAGACAAACTTCTTCCCTTTCCTCTGAAGAGAAGTAATAGGATGACCAATCCTAGAAAATCCCTCTACAAAACGCCTATAATAGCCAGCTAGACCCATAAAACTACGAACTTCACCTACATTAGTAGGTGCGGGCCAATCCACAATAGCTTGGATCTTTGAAGGATCCACAGCAATACCTTTACCGGATATCACATGTCCAAGGTATTTTATTTCAGGTTGAAAGAAATCACACTTCTTCAGATTTGCATACAATTGATTTTCTCTTAAACATTGCAAAACCTATCTCAAGTGTTCCTCATGTTCCTTCATGTTCCTCGAATAAACTAAAATGTCATCAAGAAATACCAGGACAAAGCGATCAAGGTATGTACGAAATACACCATTCATCAAACTCATAAATACAGATGGTGCGTTCGTTAACCCAAATGGTACCACTGTGAATTTGTAGTGTCCATATCGAGTTCAAAAAGCAGTTTTATGAATGTCTGCTTCAGCTATACGTAATTGATGGTAACCAGATTTCAAATTGATTTTGGAGAACACATTAGCTCCCTTAACTTGATCAAAAAGATCATCGATTCTAGGCAAAGGATAACGATTCTTAATCGTAACCTTGTTCAATTGACGATAGTCAATACACAGCCTAAGAGATCCGTCCTTCTTTATGAAGATGACAAGTGCTCCCCAAGGGGAAACACTAGGACAAATGAATCCCTTTTCTAAAAGCTCCTCTAACTAGATACGAAGTTCCTCTAACTCCTGAGTCGTCATTCTATAAGGAGCTCTAGATATAGGCTCAGCTCCAGGAACTAGGTCAACTCTAAAGTCAATATCCCTTTTTGGCGGCATTCCAAGAATATCATCGGGAAACACATCTACGAATTCCCTAAGAATAGGATGATCATCAAGAGATACCTCTTGACTCCCAGCTTCATCTAAATCAGTAACTGTTGTTGCAAACAGTTGACATCCCTGATGAAGACATCTCTTTAATTGCATAGCAGATATCATCCGCAAAGAGATAGGTCTAAGAATACCTACAATTTCCACTTTCACACCTAAATTATTAATGCAACTAATTGTCTTAAGTCGACAGTCAATTACAGCATGATAAGATGCTAACCAATCCATACCTAAAACTATATCATACGATCCTAAGGGTGTAACATATAAATCTACTAAGGTAGTTAACGTACCAATTTTAAGTTCACAATCATGTACTAAGTTTTCTACTGCTACTTTCATACCTGAGGCGAATTCAACTTGCCATTTACCACCTTGCTTTACCGCCACAAGACCACAACGGTCAACAATGGTCGGTGAAATAAAGGAGTCAGTGGCTCCAGAATCAAAAAGAATAGACACATTAATACCATGTAACTTACCTGAAGTCTCGACCACCGTATTCTGGTGATCAGCTTGGCGGTCATTAACCGCTGCATAAACTGTGTGTGCTCTTCCTACATCTCCCACCGTAGGCTCTGAAGCTGCAGGTCGAAACCCATAACCAGTAGGATCTCTCATCGGACACTGCCTAGCTATGTGCCCATGCTGCCCACATGAATAACAACCTATGCCTGTGCCTCTACCAAATCCTCTGCCACCCGAAGGTGCATTGGACTGCTGATAACTACCCTACTGACGGTAGACTGAGCACTCTGCGCAGGCTAATCTTGCCTATTGCGCTTGTTGCACCAGTTGTGACCCTTTCCTGAGGACTGTTTTGTTGTGGTTGAGGGTTATTGTTCTTTTGAGGTGTTCTTTGTTGTTGTTGCTGCCCACCCTTTGTGGGTGTTTGTTGGTTCTTGGAAGAACCACTTGTCTGTGCTTGTCCACCCCGTGGACTAAAACCTGTTGCAGGAGCACTCCCAATTTGCACTCCTGTGTGCCCACCTAAAGCCATAATAAGGTTCTCCTCTACAATGCGAGCCTTCTCCACCGCGACTTCCATAGTCTTTGGCTCAAAGACTCGGACACCTCCACTGATGCGGGCGTTTAAGCCCCTAATAAAATGTTGTACTAGCATAGGCTCATCATCGCCAATACCAGCATACTGCTTGAGTTCGTAGAACCTACGTTCATATTGCTCTACAGAAAGAGCCAACTGACGTAGATCATGGAACTCGTCAGCCCTACGCTGCCTCCAGTGTTCCGAAAGGAACCGTGCTCTAAACCTCTCAAGAAACATCTCCCAAGACATAGAACCAATATCTATATGGAGCTTCTGCTCCTCTAGGCGCCACCAAGTAGAGGCGAATCCTCTCAAGTGCATAATAGCGCATCTGGCACGGGTATTGCTACCGTAAGGGTGCATGGCAAAGCATCTACCCAAATCTAGTAGCCAGGTCTCTGCCTCTAACCCACCTCCTGAACCATCAAAGGTAGGAGGGCGTGCCCTCAATAAATCTCTCATATGACCTGCAATGATAGCATCCTGATGTGTTGTATCCTCTACTCTCCTAGGGGATCTATCCCTCTCTCTCACAACCTCCTGCTCATCTACCTGTCTAGGTCCAAGACGAGCTAGGACCTCCTCTAATAGTGGACGTATCTGAGAACCCTCTACTACTGACTGTTCAGGATTTTGTCCCTCATTTCTCTGACCCATCTGTTCTGCCTAATCACTGTGGTGAGGGCTAGGAGGGGGAGTAACCTGAGGGATTGGCCCACGGCCTCCACCTCGACCTCTACCACGACCTCTTCCTCCTTGCCTAGGCATGTTCCTACACATAACAATTACGAGTCTTAGATACTATTCAACCAAGGTTATCAGTTGCGACACTACATACTAGGTCAACCTAATGGGCTCGAGATTACCTAGAGCGTCCAGTGTTTGTAACCTTGGCTCTGATACCAATCTATAATGCCTCATCTTAATAACCTAAGAATGTAGCAAAAGTGTATAAAGGTGTAATAATTTTTTTTTAAGTATTAATACTAAGTTAATTAATTGCATACATTCTTAGGTTAAGCGACGTTACACTACTTTGAGTTTTCCATAAGTGATTAAAGTATTTCGCATTGCACATAATAATTCATAACATAAAAATAAACATTGCATAATAATAATTTTCCATTCAAGATATAATAAAGTACAACCATGTTTTTCCATACATTGCATTTGATATGATATTACAATACTCATCCTACTTGATGAGGTAGTTCAAATAATAGTTACAATTACAATTACATTGTTCACCTCTTATACAATTGAGGGATGTTTTCAAATACAAATTTACAATAAACAATGTTGAAATAAACATAGATCCAAGTGCGAGCTCTCCATCCATGAAGCTCTCGATGCCATGATCAAACTGGGGACCCAACGGAGTAAGGTGCATGTTCCACCCAACCATGTGATACCCGTAGGTCCACCCCCCGTGCTAGGAGATAGTAATAAGGTTACCTAGACCTAATCTACTAACCCTAGACTTTAGTACAAACAATCTATTGGTTACATTGCTTCCAGATTTTGACAATTGAATACTTTACAAATACAAGGTTCATTGTTATTCTAGGTGGAGTGTCATCACAACGAAACAAAGGTTACCCTGGTGTTTCTTCCTAGGTTCCGGCCCCCAATCCTTGGGTTACCCTGGTAACCTCTTACGAAACCCGGCCCCTATTGCTTACTGTTGCGGAATCGAACGTCTTTTGAAGAAACAAGACTTCGATTTGCCATTCCAGGCCTTCTCATCTTATACTCAAGACTATAGTAGCTCATGAGTCATAAGTGAGGCGAAATATCTTATTAAATGTTTTAAACTAACTAATGTGTCATTTAATTGTCACTGAGTTACTAACTATTTGCAAGTTACCCTGACACCACTTTGTGTGTCGGCCCTTACAAATAACCACTCCCCTAATCATAACAAAGGTAGTCTAGATTCACTATCTAGGGTAGACAAATGCACAATACAACATATAATACTAAATTTACCACAATGTACATTACATTCCATCCAACATATCAGGTGCACTACCCTAACCTTGTTCAATCACATAAATTCAAAATCAACTTCACCCTCATAAAAGACTAGTACTGGAAGACTTAAAATCAAATAAAAATAAATCCTTTCCCCCCTCTTTTCCCAAAGAGATACATAATTAAAAGGCAATTAAACATCTACCTTTTGGATATACTAAATCCTTTCAATCAATAATTTGAAGTAAACAAATTATGAAATTAATTAGTCAATTAATTCATAAACTTTATTTTACATACAATATGTTAATTAAATTCACATTTAATCTCAATTTCAAGATCATATTTAAAAAGAATAAAATTTTGCTTTCCTTACATAATTCTTTTCATTAGAAACTATCTAATCATAATTTCCATATGTTATCTAATATCATTCAAATCCTTTAAATATAAATATGCTATTCATAACAATTTAATTAAATATTTATTTTAAATATAAATATAATCATATATATATAATCATAATATATATTCTAAATAAAACTTTACATGTAAGGCAAATTCTAATATATAAACATATGGCACATTAAAAACCAAATTCGCGTTTTAATTAAATCTCGTATTTAAAAAATAAAAAATAAAAAATTAATCATAAATTTTTTTGCATAGCCGCAGCCATTGCTACGGCCGGTGGTCGTAGCCCTCACCAGGGCTGCGCCCAGCGCGGCCTTGGTAGCTGCGGCTTCCATTATTGGGAGCTCGCAGCCCTACCAGGGCTGCGCCCAGCGCAGCCTTGGTGGCTGCGGCTACCAATTAGGGAGATGGGGAGGGTTTCGGCCCTCCCCAAATTTCTGGTAAATTTTTTTTTTTATAATTTTTGATTTCGTCCGTACAGCGGACGGAAAACAATTTTTTTTTATAATAAGTAAAATTCAAAAACAGGGCCTGCGGATTTATTCCGTACAGATACATATATAATTTTAAATAACAGTAACTTACTGTAACTGTACATTTTTTTTAACAGGAATGAAAGAAATATTTTCAATTTTCATTCTGGACAAATGGATTTTTCTAAAATCATATATAATTACATAAAATCAATAACAGTAATTTTTAACAAAAGAAAATAATAATTATTTTTTTTTTTACGTCCTGTATAATTCATTCTTAAACAGTAATTCTTCAACAAAAAAATAACAACCCCAATTCTTTTCCAGATTTAATAAATTATAACACAATAATCTTTCACAGATCTTTTCTACTATTTAGTAAAATTTCCAAAACTTCCAACAAGTAAAATACCTGTAACTGCCTGTAGGAATATCTTTTGCCTGTAGCGTTCAACTCCAGAATCTTCTTTAAAGAATTCCCCAATTTCCAAGATAAAGCTTTTCCAACCTCTGAGAATCCTCCAAAGGATCTTCCAATTCCAAAATCATCCAAAATAAAACAGAGAGATAACAACTTCTAAGAAGATTTCAATTTTTATCACAGTAAGAGGATTTTTACAAGTGCTCTGATATTTTCCCTGTGAGGAAATTGAATAGCCTCTGTAATTTCCCGTGATCCACAATAACCTCTCTGTAAAAAAAATTTCAACAACCCAAATTAATGCAACTTGCACACTTGTCGAGAAGTTGCAAATATCTTCTCCACAACTTCTCGGCAGTTTTTGCGCTTTTAATTTTGCATGCAAATTTCAATTTTATTTAATTTAAATTTTGAAAAACCAATTTTCCATTCACATGCATTTTATTTTTATTTTAATTTTCTAATTTTCCACAATTTAATTAATTTCCAAATGCAATATAAATTTCACACTTAATAATTTAATATAATTTATTTATTTATTTATTAAAATAGTTTAATCTTTTTAAGATCAACTATTTAACCAAATAAGCTAATTAATGAATTAAATTATTAAGCAAGTAATTTCTACTACATTTAAACATTAATTAAATATCAATAATTTAAAACACAATAAACTAACATTAAAATTAACCAAATTTTCTTTTCAAACGATTAATCCAATAGAAAATACAATACAACCTATGACTCAAAACTGAAAACAAACAAAGTACTATGACCAGGATTAAAGACTAGGCTAGGGTAAACCAGACTACTATCTCCCGATCAACGTATCCGTTGAGTCTTGACACGCTCAGACCTGATTACATAGGTGGAGTCGGTGTCATGTACCTGCAAATCCTGCAACCAAGCAAATAACGTGCATACATATATATATATATAAAGCATTAAACAGACACACCGTGCGGAGAAAATCACAGATATCGCAGGGCACTCGCAAGCGAGTGATGCAATTCCGTTCTCCACACCAATACACTTCACAGCAAACTGACGAAAATGAATAACTGTTAGTCCATCATAACAAGTACATAGCAATAACAACTGAAAATAACATCTACGCTAAATCATATCATGTCTGAAAAGAATAATCACCAAACAAGTATCATCATGACACAGAATAATCCACCATCGCTCAAAACCAGCGATCAAAATATCCAACAAAACATCATAAGTCTAACAGTATGAAAAAGTATCAACAGAAAGCATAAGCATAAACGGAGGGGTACTACAGGATCTAAGTTTGTTTCTCATTATTTATTTTCTATTCATGTTTTCACTCTTGAAAATACTAACCAAAACATCAAGCATCTCCTTAGTTGTTTTAATTTTTTTACAAATGAGAAATTAAGTGATGCTTCACCAAATCCATGACCATCTACTTCACTTTAAGCTCTTTATTTTTATGAGTTGTTAATTTCTATGGATTTGTAGGTGGATTCATCTCAACTAATACAATATCCCAAAACCATTTTCCTCCAATAATAAGATCAAGGAAATAAATTTAATGCACCATCTAATTTATCTTAGATCCTAAGGCTATCTAATGCCATTAAAAAAAATGTTTCCCCTAAAAGTAAACCCTTGGATCTAGAATTAAAAATTGCTCAATAAAATAAACACCTATTACCATGCAAGTTCAAACTCTAGCCATAGGGTTCTCCTAGCCACTCACTACAAACCCTAGTCATTGGTTTGATGAAACCATTGCTTGTTTCAAACCATGGTTGCCACTACCACCCTAGCTATCATTTTCAATCTTGGCTATAGCAAACCCTAACCATTGATTTAATAAACCCATCACAAAAAACCTTGGTCGTGGGATTTATTTCACTTCTAGTCATGTGTTTGAAACCTTTAAATAAAAGGGCATCTTTGTAGACTCTAAAGGAATCCATCACTAATTTATCAAACCCTTGGTGCAAATTTTAAAAGAAAAAAGTTTGGCACAAATTTTGATTTTAAAAAAGCCAATAATTTTTAGTTAAAATATTGTGCATTTTTCATTAAAAAATTATGATCCTCTAGTGTCTTCAACCATAATATTCAAAGGAAAGGAATTATATGATTTTCAATGAAAAATGTCACACTTTTCCTTAGAAAATAACCCGTGACCTCTCCTTGTAGCTTGTGAATTAAGACTAAAACCTTATGATTTTATCCTTCAAATCAACCTGCGATTTTGGTTCCTACCCTTTTCCTATCAAATCCTAAGCTCTAATACCATGAATAATTTTTTTAACAAGATGACTAATGGCTTGGTGTTAGATAAACAAAAATAAACTCTTAACATTGCATTAATCACATAGCAATTGAAACTTCAAAATGTGAAAGCATACACAAATAATTACAACCTCAAATCAGTCTTTCATTCAATCAATAATCTTACAAGGTAATCTCCACGACTGATACAACTCACAATTGCATGAAAGTTTATTGTATTTCAAATGTTACAATCTTTCTATCTTGCTCCTATCTTTATATAATAATTTAGCAAAAAATATAATCTTCCAAAAATCAACTTTACTTACAAAAAGCATCCTTATCATTTATAAGAATTGGATGGAAGATGAGTCTAAATATTTATCTACACTTTATCTATAATTATTTACATTGATAAAATACTTTCACTTTAATTCTCAAAACTAAAACACAAAATAGAATAACTCAAACTATTTAAACTCTTTTATGCATGTTTACACTAAATTTGTGCAAAAATTTCTATCCAAACTAAGTTTAACTCAACAATACATTTGAGATGGTGTTAACAAATGATGCAATTATAACATCACTATAATACTCTTATATAAGTACTCCTATAATAATATATAATATATAATATATCTAAAACAATGTAAGCAAATAATACAATTATAATGTTTTTTATAAGAGAAGCAGAGGTTAGGTCTCTGATCCCGTACAAAAAACAATAGAGAAAAGTTCAGAGAAAGAAATTGGGAGAAAGAACACCAATCAAGACCAACAAATAGCAACACCAACCACTACTTAAACCAAGACCCTTATAGATGTTTTCTGTTGTTGGTGTGTTGACGGTTTGCTAATGCTTTATCTGTTGTCAGCTTCTGGTTTTTTGGGTTGTTGGGTTTAGTTGCTTAGTTTCTTGTGTAGCTTGTCATCTTTGTAAAGGGTTTTGGGGTCCCTTCAAAACCTCATTTTCCTTATCAAAAACATTCGTAACAGAACAATTATGATCACCATAGTAACCAGAATCTTGAAAATCACAAAAAAAAAACTATTAATCACCATCATAACTAAAATAATGTTACTATTATACTCTTTTATAAATACTCCATGACAATATTCAATCTCTTAATTAATGTATAATTATAAGAGATAAAAGGACCACTATCATATACTATAGATTAATGAAGATAAATTATCACATACAACTTAAGAAATAAAATGTCCTATTCATCATCACATAGTGGACAAATGTATTATTATTAATTGTCTAACTAGTGATAGCCAAATAGTAATTTTATTGACAACTTGATGGTAACCCCTTATGAATCTAGTGACCACTTATTTTAGACTTGAGTCACGAGGGGGGAATCCCAAAGTTATGGATTGAAGTGGATGGATATTCAATGATATATATGGGAGGGATATTCAAAGTATATTCTACCATAGCATTGTGGGCAAGTGTGGAACTTTGAATATCAAGAGTTAAAGTCCACACGCTTTGAGTATTCCATAATACACTAACTTAACTCAACTTGGGCACTGTGCAACATGAGTGAAATAGAAAAAACTAAAATCTTTTGGAGATGACCTCATCCATCGTGAGACTAGGCCAATCATTGTATTTTTAATTAAGTTGTTTAATCATCCCATTAAAACCAACTTTAGGCTTGGATTGGATGTCATGTGAAAGGAGGGCCCACCTAATTAAACTAAGGGGATTTTAAATCATATCTAAGAGAAAAGGGATAAGTTTGAGAGGGATTCCTTACATTATATTGAAACTAAAGTGGTCATTGGACAGTTGGATGTATATACACCAAGTATCCAACCAAATTAAGTTTAGGGTTTTGATAAGGATTGTTTTTTTTTTAATAATATAATATACTAAAGGGAGTAAGACATATAATCTTAATTTATTTTGATATTGAATGATGTTTTAATTATAATAAAATAAATACTGACAAAAGTTGTTAGGAATTAAATTATTGATTAAGTTTAAATCAATGTTAGTATATAAAATATTTTGACAAGGATGATAATGACAACATCTATAATGTGTGGTTTTGAATTACTTCGGACCTTACATAACTTTCATTTGATATAAACACTATACTCTATTATTGTGATTTAAAATTAAATATTTTTGAAACTTTTTGGATTTTGTAATGTATTAGTAAAAATAAAATGTATAAAATATATATTGTAAAGAAAATAATGGTTTTTTTAAAATTTATTTAGGTTAGTATAAAAAGATGTAAACACAAGTATAAATTAATCTAGATTAGTGATTGGGAGTTGTGGGTTTTTGGGTTTCTATAAATTTAAGTTAAAAACTATTTTAGGAATGAGAATGTAAAGTGGAAAGGGGTACTGTACTTAATGGCAAGAGATGTATAATTTTGATGAAGATTCATAAATCTAATCTATTTATGATTTAGGAATAATACATTTTTGTTTGTTCTTTGTCTCGAATTTTGTGCATGACCTATACTTTGGCTTGGTTTGAGTCTAGCCTCTAGGTCATTAATGTGTCTACGAATTCACCCTTTGCTGTGTAGATAAGATTATGTCGGTTTTTTTTTGCCGGTATTGGCATGGTGTGATGGTTTATAGGTGGTATTGTTGTTCTTGCCACCAAGGTTCAAACCCCGTTGGGGTGGTATTGTTGAATGGTTGTATCCGGTTCATAGCTCCGGTCAAAAGCGTTTACCTCTTGAAAAAAAAAATAAAGATTATGTCGGTTTTTCTCTCATATTCTTTGGTTTACATTATTAGTCTCTATCTAATCTACTATTTGGATTAACAAGATTTAAAAAACTTTTAGAGGAATATCAACTCGCTAGGGAACAAGTTCTCTAAGGTTAATTTATAATTTAAAGTTACACATATAAAAAATCTATAATTTGAAGTTGTAATTTAAAAGTTATGATCAAAATTACAAACAACTATCTTTTAGTAATTGACACAAAAAGTTATAGATTCAACGTAAGAATGAAATATATAGAAATAAGTGTATGCATAAGTATAATGAATAAAAATATGCAAGGATATGGGAAAATATGAATAAGAGATGTGAAAATGTGTATAAATGAGTGAGTAAGGACATAAAAGAAATAGACCAAATTTACCCAAAATCATACAATTTATTGATATATAAATGTATTAAGTTATTCTCTCAAAATAAACACAAAACTAAATAAGAATTTGCACACACATCACCATACATATATAGAATTTAACAATCAAATATTAAATTTACATATTAAAATTATTTTTTATTCCAAATTTTCATAAACACTTTAATAATTATTATTATTTTAAAATAAACCCTATATATTTAATAATAAATATCTTTCTTCAATTAAAAAATCAAATCAAAACCTTAAACAACCACCTCAACTTTTAGGACCATGCAACTAAAAATATTAACACCCAATTCAATAATCACTTGTTAAAAAGAGGAAGGTTCTCTTTTTAGATGATTCTTGTCAAAGTAGATTGTTTTTTCTATGCATGTTTCCTTAATGCTTGACACCCATCAACACCTAGCTCTATAAAGTACCAATGATGGGGCTAGTCCTCCATAATAATATATACATAACTTGAATTTATAATGATATATACACAACCATCATATTTATAATGATATATACACAACTATGATATTGGACAAAGTAGTCAACTAGGATCCTAGAAATGATAGGTGAATTTGGCCCTCCACCCGTGAAACCTAGTTGACAATAAGTAGTCCTAGAAAATTTTACTCTTAGACAAAACATTCTATTTACTTCATTAATAAGAAAGGCATGTGACCGTGGCCCACGCTAGTTAAGGAATCTTTTTTAGAAGGTTTTACTAATGTTAATTTATTTTTTGCCATGAAAAAGAGAAAAATTTGTATTAGATAGGTTAGTAATGGTTTTTTCTTTTTAGTTCAAAAAATTAGAATGATTTTTAAAATTATAATTTATTTTTAATTTTTAGATTGGGTTATTATAATGTTGGAATGAGACTTTTAGATTTTGTTTTATTTTTAATAAGAATGAGATTTAAAAAGAAAAATTGAAATCAATTTTGTTTCTCTTACTTTTTAGCTTGCTCATCATTTTCTAATAGTTCATATTTTTTAGTGCAAAGCATATTTTCTCCTACAATAAATAAGGTTTGAGAAGAGCTCATATACATACAAATATGTGTATTGAGTGCGAGTGTGTGTAATTTTATAGCATTTATATTGAGAAGTATATTGACAATTTATACATATAATTATGAAAGTCATAGTTATACTTTTAAATCATTTATACTGAGAAGCATATTGACAACTTGCATACAAAACAATGAAAGTCATATTTATAATTTTAAAATCTTTTATATTGAAATTTTGTATATACACCTAAGTCATAAATATCATTTTAAATAATTTATATTTAGAGGCATATTGACAATTTTGTACATACAACTATGAAAGCTATAATAAATGAAAGGTATATTAATTATTTGCACATACAACTATAATAATTTGAGAGGTATATTGACAATTTATACATATAACTATGACAATTTGCACATGCCAAGTTATATATAACTTTCATAGTTGTGTATACAAGTTGTCAATATAACTCTCAATATAAATAATTTACAAATTATATAAAAAAAATGTATATACATGTAGAAGATTAAATTATAATATATGTGCGATCCTCTTTAAGATAAACACATTAAGTTTCCAAACTCCTTAATCCTTTGATAGCTATATCAAACTATTTTCTTTAATGCAATTCAATTCATGTGCGATGGTGAAATTTTTATACCTTGCAATTTTCTCATTTGTTTTGGACTCACTTTGACCTAGTTGTCCTTTGTACACATGCACAAATAGTGTGATTTATACTAAAAGATGACACAAAACTAAATCCTTATTGAAACTCATCTCCACTCACCCACCATTTTATTTTTTGAGCATTAATCTTAGATCATTTATCATGGCTTCTCATGTATCTTTACTTTTAGCCTATATCCATGCATTCCTTGTTAGTTTTAACACATTCCTACAATATTTTGCATTTAGTCATTTCATTTTTAATTCTCTTATATCTTTATTGCTATGGATGGAGATGCATTTTCTATGGAGGTGTTGTTCCATCATGTATGTTTTTTCCTCTATAGATCTAAGTGTTTGTATTTTTTCTCTATAGACATAGTTGATATTTTTCCTTATCTCTTGAATACACTAAGTTCTTCATTTATTTATTATCATCATCTTGATCATACCTTCACTATTACTAGTGACTATATACACAAGATGAAAGTTAATTTCCCTTTGACCTCTTATCCTTCATTACATGGAGATGAGATTACACATTCTTTAGATATTCATCATGTTATTATACCTAGAATTCTATGATTTTTACATCCCATGATAATTCTCCTCCATGCCTCTCTTGTTTTTTCCTTCCTTGAGGATCCTAGTGTTGTATTCTTGAGCAACCCAAATATTTCACATTTTCTTGCACATGATAATTATATGCCATGTTTATGTTCACCTTTGAACATGAGGTTGTTTATCTAGTTCATGATAATTACATTATATGGCTTTTGGATTGTAATCTATTGATGATATATTTAAAAGTGAGGAGCATAGTGTTATTTTATCTATCTTCTAATGATGTGGATAATGACTCTCTTATCCATGATAATTTAGTTTAAGATGGATCTAGAACAAATATTTTATGGTTCTCATTCCTTATATTCTTATAGGTCTTCCTTAGGGTATTATATGGATATTTCTATGCATCATGATGATATAGCCCTTTTTTCTAATCATAGATTTTTTCCATATAATAATTTTATGCTTTCATATGATATATCTTTGAGTAAGTATACATAATCCTCTTTTATATCTCTTATTTATTGAAAACATGTGACTTCAAAATTTACAAAGAAGAAGAGCCACATGAGGATCTCTTATATGAGGATAGTGTGCAACTCTCTAGTGATTTATCCCTTAAATCTCCCTCAACTAGTATCTAATGTTTACCTACACATCATGCAATTTGGCTTGTTAAGCATGAACTTTGACATTTTTGGAACACCACCATGAGTAGATTAGACTATCTATATAGGTGTATTAATGATTATGAGAAAATATTTTGAAAGTAAGAATATACTAATAAGATATTACATAACCCTTCTATCTTATGATATTTTATTTTATCCTTCACCAAGTGGATTTGTGTTGCCATGTTTTATAATTTATGGTGGTAGAGGTGATTCATTTATTCATTTATGATTCTTCTAATGATCTAAACTACATTCTTCACTTATTTTCATGTAGGAAAGTTGCTTTCTAGGTTGTTTCCAATAAGCTTAAGTACTAAAACATTCATATACTTTTATTGATTACTACATGCATATGCTATTTATTTCATGAATTGGGTTGGTGCTTTCATAAAATATTTTTGTTACAATATTGAAACTAATAAAATTATTCTCAACTCATGAATTACAAGAAAAAGGGAAAAAAAATATAGTTAAGGATTAATGTTCAAATTTTAATATTTGATTACTTACACGAGTTTCATATTAGAGGATGATGATGTTTATTTTTTATTTATTGATGATTTTACTTATACATATTAAAGTACAATATTTTTACAAGCCTCATACTTAATTCCCAAATTTCTGTGCTAGTGTGTGCAAATGCAAGCATGCTTTATTGGAAGATCCATGTTTAAATAATCATTTTTCTAATAGCCCTTCTCATTCCCGTAACCTATTATTAGTTTCAAACTTATAAAATGGGAGAAGTTGGAATTCATCTATTATTTATCATAGCAAGCATCATCATGAACACATCAAGCCAAAATGATTAAGATATTTCATTAAATTGGAAGAACCTCCATATTTACTATTGGAAAATCTATGACACACAAGCTTCTCATTTTCCCTATTAATAAATCAATGGATATTTATAATCTTACACTACATAAGGTTAAGTATTCTTATTCTTAGCATCATATAAATATTCATTCTAAAAATAGATGTATCAATGTCAAGATCTTATTGAAACATGAGTAGTACCAATTAAGAAAAGTCATTATCATGCACATAATGAGGCTACTTATATAAAATTAAAAGATGAGGATTCCTTTAAATCATCTTATTGATCATAGTATACCATATTTTGAGGTAACATGAGAAGAGAATAAAATATAGTTTATACATCCTCACAATTCATCTTCTAGAATTTCCTCTTCTACATGAGTCTCAAAGCAAAATTCTAGTGGTAAAATAACACAAAATACATATATTGGGCCACTTTGAAAAGCATAAGAACCATGGCTAAAGAAAGGTAGTGTGTTAATGCACTTTTTCAATTATCTTTACTAAAGGTTCTCTTTCATATCAAGATTAAGGACATATGATTGAGTATGCTATCGATGAATATGATGATGATAGAGACAATTTAATAGGTTGATAATCAAAGCTTTCATACTTCTAAATCTAATTCTTGAATGTCAATCCTACTTACTAATGGTTATGCTAACAATATATGAATCTTATGCTAACTTATTTTATAATGAATATGATTATTCCAAATTCTCATCATGATGATATCTCACACTTTTTTTCATTAAAGAATATTTTATCTAGCAATGATGGATACTTTCACTTGATTTATATCCTTAATTGGAGGCAACAGAAAGGAAGCCCTACTTCCTACCAATATGTGTGATTTCATGACTATAACTTAATATCTCTTTATGTTGTCATAATATAATTTTCTTACATTACAATATGATTATTGAGCTTTCTAAAGTTTACGTCATTATGTATATGTATATGTATGTATATTCCCCTCCTCCAAAGTAATTGTATTATTTATAAACAAATATTTAGAGGGAGCATCTTGAATATGACTGCAATGACTACTTTATAAACAATTACATTTCAAATGGTACTACACTACTTTTGCTACTCCAAATAGCACTTATTACTTATATTACCCTAAGTAGTAATCTACTTTAAATTCCAAATGGAATATTCTCTTATAAAAAAGAAATTAAATCATTTTGTGGTTATCATAAATATGAATTATCTTGTAATGATGATCATGAAGAGAAATTAGGTAACCAAAAAATAGATATAAAATTAAATCATGGGTTCATTAGTGGATGAAATAAATGAATAATTAGGGTTTAATATCAAATAATCTTATATACTTGTTTAGGTAGTGCTCCTTGATACATAGAAATAAAGGCAAATAATGAATAAACATATGAGATGAGATAGGGTTAACTTTCCTATATTTCCCATTAATTGTATTAGGAACTTAGGTGTGTTTTTCAACTTGCATAATGTTTATAATGTAAAATAAAATTTATTTGTAGTGCACCTAAGAAATCTAGGGATGTGTGTATTGCATGGGTTAGCGAATCTTGGAGACACTTTATTATAAGTTGTATGTAACATTGGAAAATTTTAATGTAGGTTTTACATCAAAAAAATATTTAATATTGGGAAAACTTAGTACCCAAAGGGAAAATTTAGTACCAAAAAGTAAATGAGAGGGGCATAGTTTTTTAAGCTAATGTTTTAGAGGCACATAGCTTGTGTAATTCCATTGTGTCATTTTGTTCAAGTTTGTTTCTTTAAAACCAAGAAAATGAGAATGTTTTGAGGTTGGCTTGTGTAACCTTTGGATTGTCGGCTAAGGTTGATTGAGAATATCATGTAAGTTCCATATGTGAGGAGAGGAAGCATGGATTAGAATGTATGGTTACATGATTTTTATTTTATTTTTCACATGGAATACAATTAGGGAGATTTATAAAACACAAATTGAAAGAGAAATAAGTGTGCACAATTAAAAAAGAGGCATCATAAATAATCTACACAATTCTAGGGAATTCTATCTCATCTATCAAATCTCGAAGGGACTCATAGAGATATGATCAAGTTGGCCTCAATGAAACCCTAAAAAAAAGGGCTAAAGAAATTAAAAGAGCACGATATATGTTGCAATCATAGAGTTGTTATCAATTTTACCTGGATAAAAGATACAATCTAATATCAGTGTGATTGGTGTAAGACACATGATAAAATCAGTTTACATTGTTGGACCCATGCCATATATTTATTTTAACCTAAATGGGCAACGTAAGACTCATAAAAATATCACTTTAACTATTATATGATATGTATTTATATTTAATGTAGACTAATATACATATCACCCTGCCCCTCAAATTGATTGTACATATAATTATATAATCAATTATATAAATATACAATCTCATATAAAATAATTTATTAATCTAAAAATAAAATATAAGATTATCATTAACTATTAACCATTAAACTAAACAATATTTAAATAAAACCTTTAACATAGATATAAATTAAGTCCAAGACCATTGATTCACAAGTTAACCGAAGTCCAGATACAAGCCAAATTTCAGTACCTTACATAAAATAATAATCCTTAAAACTCTTTAAGAATCTAAATTAAAAAATATCCCAACTTTAATGAAAGATAATATATAAGAACAAGTGGAAAAGCAAATTAGAAACTGACATCTGTAAAACATTTGACAACAAAATGACATTGTAAAGGATTTCCTATGTCACTTAATTCCAATTTCTTACTTCACGCCTAAGCTTTTTCTCTGAATACATTTATTATATAAATAAACAATAAATTTACTCAACATATTGCCTTTGCTTGTTTGTTGTCAGAGAATATTCGATCCATGGAGGAAAATTGTTTATTTAGTCAGAAGAAGAAAAATATTTGATATCTTAATAAAAGCTAAATATTTTTTTCTCATACTGAGAAACATATTTTTGTTTTTGACATTTTATGTTTTGCAGTTGAAAGCTGACAGTAATTTTATAAGTCCGTTTTTTAATTGGAAAAGTTGTCAGAGTTTTTAAAAATACATTTGAGAGCTTTTTTGGGGATAACCTCATTGTTTTAGATTTGTAAAACGTTTTTTAACAAATTTTTAAAAATATATGAATTAGATTCACAATTTGAGGTATTGAAAGTAAATATAGAAAATAAGAACAATGGTGTCTATTAATTTGTAATATTTGAGGTTTAATTTATTATTTAACAAAAAGTAAGGATTATAAAAAATATAAAAAAAATAAGCTTTAATTTTTATAATCTTAAAAAATAATTTATTACATTATAATTTTATGTTAATGGGATGATATTATAATAAAAAATAGAGTAAATAAAGAAATTAATCTATTTTTAATTAAGTTGTGTTTTTTATATTTAAAATTTATATTAAAAAATGATATTAAATATGTTTTAGATTTTAAAATAAAGAATGTACAAGATGAGGATGAGATTGAACATAGTAATGAAAATGAAAAAAAGAGGATTTTGAAGGGTATAATTGATCTGGTGGTTAATGTAGTTTCACTCTTTGTTTTTGAACTAGTTTGTACTAAAGGAGGAATCTAACAACATTAACATTCTGGCTCTATGTCAGTTGGACACCGTCACATGTGGTTATGTCTTCTTCAACGTGGTTATGTTTATATTGTTGTGGTCATGTGCTTTAATTACAAAGGTGTTTGGTATAACCATAGTCACAATCTCTAAAAACATGCTACAAGATACTTACAACACAATTTTGTCATAGGCACATTTTTGGAATGGTTATACAAGGGTCGATAAACATATTCAAAAATTTGAAGGGTAGACCTTGAAAGGAATGCAAAATGCCTAAGCGATATAATGTAATACTAAAGTGTATGTATGGAGTGTCTCTTAGGATTTTGGTTTATACTTTACTATGACTCTATGCGTCAAGTTCTACTTTATATGTAGATACATGTTGCCACTTTTAGATGCTTGCATGTGTTTTTTTTCTTCTTTTGTGTTAATTAAATTAATTCCATATTATTAAGCATAATTTGACTATTTATGGTTGTTTGGGAGTAAGATAAGCTTTGCATTAAAGGGAAATAGAAAAGTAAAGTTGACATGGTAAAAATTAGGTTTTGGATGTTGCAAACATGACTCTATGAATGATAAGATTTATGGTAGACAAAATGATAGGGGGTGAAACAAATTGGGGTGCTTGGGTTTGCATGGGATAAGTTGTGAAATGAATTTTTATTTTTTGAACAATTAATGCGTCAAAAGATCATAAAGTAGATATGGTTATGCTTACTAAACAAAATGCTAAGAACTAAAACCCACGGAACGTTTCATTTACCCAACGTGTCTAATGTAGGAACATCCGTATGTATAGGAAATCTTGTGTCACCAAAAATATTTGTGATTTCAATTCTTCTATTTTATTAGGTTTTAAGTTTTGGTGTGTTGTGCAAAAGAAAGTTCTTCTAATTTCCTTGCTGCTATGGCTAAAAGACTAAGATATTTGGAGCTAAAAAAATTAACCCAACATCAATAAATATGAAGGACATCAGGTTTTTGGTCTAGGAGAGAGGCCCCATTACTTGAGCATGTTTCAATAGTTATGATAGTAGTTGTTTATATAATGCCCAATATTTTTATCAATATTGGACCAATAGTTGTGACTTTAAAGTTGTTAGTGTTGATGGTGACTACCCATAATTAAACAAAATGTATTCCTTTGATCTAAAAGCAATCCAATCATATGATGCCACATCGCTCAACAACCCATGTTTGAATGCACAAGTATTGATTCAACTACATCTTGACAAAAAGTATGTTGATGTGGCATCATATTTGATAATGTGACCCTGAAACGAAAGCTATAAGCAGGGGACTTGTCAAGTAAGCTGCTGTAAAAAATTGGAAATAATTTGAAATTTCCACATAAGATAATTAGAAGCGTGAAGTTAGGATGCTCAACTACTTCAATGCCATAAAAGATATGAGGCAGCGGAGCATAGTGACCCATGACACCCGGTTGGTGTAGCAGGTGATCAAGCTTTTGCTAAGTCTTCCACCCCCAATGCTAGATAGGAAAGGAGGCAAGGGAGCATAGTGACAGTCGATATCTTGACAGGTGCCAGGATTATCGAAGTTTTGATCCATCTTATAACTTCGATGCCACAATCCTCGACTCCCGATGAGTTAAAACTTTGTCAATATCGGGCTTTGGAAGCGTTATCTACTAGATAACAGGAATGAACAAAGGCAAGATTTATGGTAATGACCGATACCTGACATCGGTCTTGGGCTCGAAGTCTTGACTGAAAGTAAACGTCGATGGAAGAAACTAAAACGAACAATCTAACAAATCAAATTCTGCCATTTGTCTTAAGATTATTGGACGTTGGTTCAACTTCCGAAAAATGAAGTATAAGAAGAGGAATGTCAACTATGAACAGGGGGGACCAATAAAGGATTGAAGTTGTGGGCCATTTTGATGATCCAAGGGTGGATGTGAATGTTGGAAAATGGGATAAAGTGTTTTCAAATGGAATAATGAAGTGTTTGTGGATTGATGGTGGATTGAGAATCAAAGTGTTGCATTGTGTCAACGGATTCTTGGTCTTTCATGAAGTTGAAATGTTCTAAATGAGTCCACCAGGAGCAAGTCTTGTTGAGTGCAAGGCTTCATCTTCTAAAAAGGGATGAGGTGGAGATCGTGCCTCTAGTAGATTTTGACAGAATGGATATCCCTCGGACCTTGGCTCTAAGCTAAAGGGAAACCCCTTAGGGGTATCTCCAACAAAAAAAAAGTGTTGCATTGTAGATGTGAAGGTTGAGGTTGCAAATGTGAGGGTTGTCGAATGATAGAGACTTAGTGATGGAAATTGTAGAGAAGTGTTAGAAGAGCCAAAATTGTTGATCAAAACAAAGATCGAAGGCAAGGTCAAAGGTCCATGTGGAACATTGAATGACAATATTTATAAAAAAAAAAAAAAATATGTAGGAAAACTATTTTGTAGTAACAAAATTAATAGGTGTAGGCTACTTTGCAATTCTATTTAAAATATAAAAATATTATTATATGATTAAATTATTATTTTTAAATCTATCTTATAATAATTTGTTTTTATTTATAAACTGCAACTGCAACAATGGGTTGCCCTCGTGTATTAATAAAAAATATTTTACATAGGGAACAATAATTCTCAAACGAAAAGCAAGTGCTACCACTATAGTGTGCATTCCAATTAAAACCTAAGTGACCTAGAAAATTGTACAAGGGGAAAGAGAGGAGTAAAGATCA